>CM046839.1:37967622-38081297 GCA_025618425.1 Heliocidaris tuberculata | reverse complement strand
GAATGGATCAATACACTGCAGCACGGTCCTTTTAGGAACTTCATTCTAGAGAGAATTATTTAACAAGTCATACATGATGACATCATAATGATGATGATGATGATGATAGTTATTGTGATGGTGGTGATGATGACGATGATGATGATAATGATGATAATGATAACGATAATGATAATGATTATGATGATGATGAAAAAAAATCTTGCGCTCTAAAACAATCATCATCTTGCACTTTTCAAGATGGTTGATCAGTACAACACAGGGACCACATGTCACTTATGATAAAGACAGAGAAGTTGACCCTCTCCTCTGAGAGGTCGAAGGTCAACTTTACATCAAGCTTCTTTTCCACAATCACTACTATACAGGCCATGCAATATTGCAATTAAGATCATCAAACATGGAATAAATAAAAAAATGTGTGTAGCATAATATTCCATGATAATTCAAACAAAATATCAAAGTGTCATAAGTTTTCTCTTTGTAAACTTATAATACCACATACCTAAATAATATACAGAAAAATTTGGTAGAGTAGGCATAACTGCTCTGTGTGTACAGCAGTAGTCTCAGAACCAGGAGATCCAGGTTTTGAGCTAACTCGATTTTTAGGAAATACACTAATAATACATTAACTAGGATTTCAGATTAGAAAAAAATTGTTGAATCCAATGAATGAATTTTAAGTACTTTCTTAGCAGTGTAGATAAATTAATCCACTCAATTACAATATACTTTAAAGTGTTTCCCATTCTGAAAAAAAAACTAGTATATTGAGTACACTTTTATGATTTTCTGCGTGTAGGACAAGTCACTTACCATTTTAGATGTGAGTGGCCAGCCTGTAGCTGGGATGTATTGTGGTATGCCCTGAGCTTGGCTACGAGGTCAACGGAGTCCTTGGCTGCGTTGACAGCAAGCGTCTTGGGAATGACTAGGAGAGAGTTGGCAAACTCAGCAATGGCCAACTGCTCACGTGAACTCTGCAGAGAGGGGAGAAAAACATCAGTGTTACAAAGCCATGTCGAACTGAGAACCCACAGCAATGCAGCTGAATTGTTCAGAGGTTCATATGGTAAGCAAAAGGACATCCCAAGATTGTTTGAAGATAAATTTGAAGATATATCTCACATGCATCATGAAAAAGAGACAAAGATTAACAAAAATGTACATGTACTCTGCTACATGGCTTTCTGGGTAGATTTCTTCTCTTTTTTTTAAAAACCACAAGATGATCAGGAATACAGAACCCTAAAGGAATGGTGTACAATGACCAAAGCAATTACGGGAAAATACACCCTTGGTATTTATCTTCCTGAAGTTTCCCACTCTTTGTGTGATCATCCAATGTGTGTAACATGAAACCTGCTCCATGTTATGAAATGCATCCATTTCCTCATATTTTGCTCCTACTATAACCCCTTTTTTCTCCCCCTTTTTTTCAGTATCATTGGGAGTCACCTTCGACTGAAAGAGAGAAACCATAACATACCCTGCTTCCCCTGACTTACCAGAGAGGTTGCTAGATTCTCCAAATATATGGAGAGAGCTGATTCAACAGCACCTCCTCCTATGACCACAGACTTGCTCTCAATGACACGCTTGACAACACAGAGTGCGTCGTGTACAGAACGCTCCATCTCATCACACTGGTTGTCGTTGGCTCCACGCAGGATCATGGATGCTGCACTGCGGACCTTGGGACTGTGAAACAAGACAGTTACAGTATGAAAATCATATTACTTGTCCTAAAAATCAAAATCGAGAACAACTTACAACTGAATCATTCTGCTATCTTTAAATCACACAATATCCTTTTGTGCTTGTCAGAACTGACCAGGGCCTCGTAGCATAAAACTTACCATTAATGGTAAATCTGCCATCAATGGTAACTACCATAGCAACATTGCTCAACAGCCGATCAAATTCAAGGTTTAAATGAAAGTTACCATTGATGGCAAAGTTACCATCAATGGTAAGGTTTATGCAATGGGGCCCTGGTTTAGCTGAGTATTTTCATATTACCAGTACTATTCACAACCTCACCTAGTTCAAGAGAGACAACTGTGTATCTATGAAATGTGGAGTTTCAGCAAATTTGCACTGGAATGGCAGCAACACTCCTAATCTTGTGATTAAAATTCAGGAAAAAGATCCATTTTCCATTATCAGACGAGAAAACGAATGTCCATGAGTGATTTATTTGAAAGCCTGATGATTGCTCATCAGTACTGAAACAAAGATACTGGACAGTATCTTTTAAAATATCACTTTCCAATCAAGATACAACATAAATTGAAAAAACTTACCCCTTGATGAGGATAAGTTCATCGTCTGACACACGTTCCTGTACCACCTCCTCAGCCTGTCCAAGCATGGAAGCTTCAAATGTCTCCTCACCTTCCAAGTTAGCCAGTGTGACTAGCAGTTGAGCTGCAATGCAAACATATTCAACGTGAAATATGAACAGGACAATGATGATAATGATGCAGATTAAGTTGTCGGTGGTGATAGTGATAGTGGTAGTGGTAGTGATGGTGGGGATGAGATTGGTGATGATAACAGGTGTCGTGGTCTAGTGGATATGACATAGGACTGTAGATCACATGGTTCGCGGTTCAAATCCCTCTGTGACACTAACATCCTTTGGCAAGACATTTTAATCTACATTGCCACTCTTACAAAGGAGATAACGGGTACCGGTGAGGATTGCCGAAAGTCCATGCGACTGTTTTTGCTACTGCCCTACATGTATGCATGTGAATAGTGCAAAATGGTAGGTATGCTCCATAAGGAGTGGAGACGATGCACGCTTGTGTGCGGGCTTGAAATCCAAAGACTATGGGTAATAATAAAACATTGTACAGTGCACTGAAGTGGAGTATTCATGGAATGCACTTTATAAATGTAACATACTATTATTGTTATTATAGGTGTCCACCAAAGGTGTAGGTGATTGGTGATAAGATCGAATGATGAATGTGATGATGAAGGCAAGAATCGAGAGGGTGATAACAATGATATAATATGGACTGGCCTTGAGGGGGATACATCATTTATTGCATGAACTAGAATTTTATTGCCCAAGTCAAAGACGATGGCAATATGATTCTAGTGAGGGCAATTAATGTTGTATCCACCGAAAGTAGCCAGTCCATATCATTATTGTCAACAGAATCAGACATCTAGAGCAAACTCGAAAATATTGTAAAAAAATACAGTTTATTGCCCGCTATTTAACACACAAAATCCCATTGACTTTCGAAACCGGGCAATAAACAATTAATCGGCCAGCAATTTTCTTGGCTTGTCAAAGCCGGGCAATAAAATGTAAAAATTACATTGCTCAGATGTCTGATATGGTTGATAATGATTTTTGTCATGATGCTGAAGTTTATAATCATAATGATGAAAACAGTAACTTGATAACAAAATTCTTCCTAATGTGCTATATAATTGCTCTTCAACCAATAAGAAGAATTAAGTTGAGGGTGCATGGACTTTTTTAGGAGAAATGATACAAAAGCAAATAATAAAGCATAAAACCAAAATCATAAAAACAGAATGCATGTTGAGTGGTACCTGTTTAACATACAGGCATAAAATACCAGTGTGATTACGTTTCATTTTTCTCTGTTTAAGTCAAAACAATCTACATGATCTAGCCTAAAACGACAAGCCTCATTCCAAAATAGGACAAAGCATCTCCCTCAATTAGTGGTATATCAGACATCAGCATAACTCACCTCCCGTTGCCTTGGCGATCCTCTTGAGGTCCTGTTTCTTACACCTCCTGACAGCCATGGCTCCAGCCTCCACAAAGTACTTGAGACAGAGATCATCAATACCTCCAGTGGTCAGGATCACGTTGGCTCCAGCATCCAGGATCTTCTGGATCCTCTCCTTCGTGATGTCAGACTCCCTGAAAGTGATTTTAAAAACCGCATTCCGTAATCACAAGACTATTTTTACGAAAAACTGTTTATGAGGACATTCCAATGTTTTTATACGTTTTTTCAAGAAAGTTAATAAAAAGCTTGAAATATTATGCAGTTGGAATCATTAAATTTAACAAAAATATTATTTCAAAAACTTGAAGAAAAAAAAACACATTCAATGAACAGAAGAATGCATAAAGGTGGCCTGGTCATGATCCAGTCATGTCCTGACTACCTGTGGCAGTGACATTGATAAGGAAATCCATACATAATAGCAAGTTGCTCTGAGGGAAAGCTGAAAAATCAGAGCTCCAGTAGTATTCAAGCTGTACATTTAATTTGCATATCTGAAAAGAAGAGAATATACAGCATGTCGATTATTGAGCTCACCTTTGACGGATGGCATCTAACTTCTCAGGGTCGTCTACGATGACATGAACTCCCAGATGCATTTTGGTCTTCTGAAGACTGAAATCTAGACAAGCGATCTTCGCACCAACGATTCTCTTGTTCATCGCTGTTGGGGGAAAAAAAAGATGGAAGCACAAAGTGAAAACCAGGATTCCTCTTTTTAAAATGTCTTGCAGTCTAGATCATGTGCCAAGTTTCAATTTCTAGCAGTCTTTTTAGCTAACATGTTATTTAGATTGAATTGACCTTATTTCAATATCAACAGCTAAAACAACACACTAACATTGACTATAACTACTGCTCATAATGAAGAACTACAAAAACGACAAAAATGCCATGCTCTAGTATTTTATGTCAACTAAAGAGTGGATCCTATCTAGCACATATCTATAACAAAAGTTTTGTATGGAAGCAAATCTTTCATTATCTACTATAACTCTGGTTTTCTAGCATTTGGAACTTTTTTGCAAATATGACCTGTTCAATTGAGAATGCTTAGAGGCCTTTGTTACAACCAGTAACTTTTTCTTTCTTTCTCCTGTTCATGAAAATGTAAAATAGTCTTTATCTGTAGCATCTTTTTCTTATTTTCTTGTTACAGGTAAGGTTTAACTCATCATCTGTTTGGCTTATGGGAGAGAAAATGTCCAGACACCCTCGACTTGCCCAATCAATACAGAGAATGATCCCTTACCCTGTGATGCTATGGTACAGTTAAGAGCATATCCAGGTACCAGGACAGTCTCTTTGGAGCTCTTGCCATGTGCCTTGAGGAGGTTGATAGCCTTGATAGGGCACTTGATGGCTCCCTTAGCATCGGTGGTCTTCACAGCCTGGGCAGCCTCGTAGATCATCTCTGACCAGAACTCTGGATCCCTGATTTCACAAACACAACATGACAGGAGGTATTCATCAAACAGGGTCCTCAAATTCATTTTTAACTCATTAACCTGCTGTATACAATTTGCTTTGGTACGACACATGTTTCCCATAGAATCCAGTCTCAGCTACCAAGGGCTAAGTATTCAACTGGTTAACAAACAAGTTATACAAAGAACAAATATCTACAACCTTCTGACATTTATAAACACCAAATTTTTTAAAATTTGAAACTGCTTTTTGATGAATGATCACTAAACATAATTTGAAAAATTATGCAACAATCAGGTTAAATAATGGAATACTACTATTATTCACCTGGACATGAATACATGGAAAAGGTTATTTAAAATATGGGCAAGGCAATTCTTTGATCGTTGATTCCTTTTAAAAAAAGAAATAGAGAAAAAGATATATGATCTATGTACCACAAAGCTCACAAATTATTTGTCACCTTTCCCAGAACTCAACCTTTCCTTTAAAAATCTAACAACATGTCCTAAGTCCAGTTAATACTCACAATCATACCCCACTGTCTGCTAACAGCCAAAAGGGCATAAAACTACAAGAAATGATATGGGGCCATTCTTTGTAAAGTGAAACTTTCAGTCACACACATGACCAACTAAGTTTGCCTCATTGCCGGAAAATCAGATTACATTTTATTGATTTTTTATATGAAAAAGATTTCCTTTTCTTTGACACGGAAAAGTCATTTCTCAACCATAATATTTTTATAGAGACATTTAAAAACACCCTTTATTGAGTGGTCACAGATGTGACCGACCCAATTTTCACTTCTAAAAAAAAAAAAAAAAAAAAATGTTCACTAATTCATGGAAATTTGCTTTCAAACTGTTCAGAGCAATCCCATCATAGAGCAATGAAAAGTGGAAACTTGCACTCCAAGGGAAATACAAGAAAAGTAGGTTTGAATACCAACAAGTAAGACCCTTTTTTGAGCGAGGTCACACACGTGACCAACCTAATGTTGACCTCTGAAAGAAAATGATGTACTCTCATTTAAAATATTTTTACTCTCCATCTGTTGGGGTAAAAATAATATAATAAAATATGCAAAATGAGAGACTTCTACTACAAGACAAATACTAGAAAATTAAGTTTAAATGAGCTATTTTTCAGGATTTTGGTCTGAGAATGGCCCTATGGGTTAATTAATGCCATTCTGGCTCCCAGCACACAACATGCATCTTTTGACAAAGAGGGCGCAGCATTCTTTTAAGTAAAATCGAATTGCGAGTATGAATTACCTGTAAATAAATAGTGTTACATAAATATGCTTCAAACCTTTCCAAATCTAGTGAGTATAACACATGTACATGTATGCATGAGAATTGAATACAATTCAAGAAAGACTTCATACCTTCCAATAAGCTTTGATGACATAGATGTCTTGGCAGCATTGATGATACTCTCTTTACCTAAATCATCTGTACTAATTGTCAAATGTTCCTGGATGTAACGACATGCTTCCCTATAAACAAAACAAATATTTGATCAAATAGGTTAGAAAATCTGTTCATAGTATAGCTTATTTTAACACTTAACAATAAGATTGCAAAGAGTTAGTAATTGAAATGTGATGGTGTTTTATAATCACCTACATACATGTAGCTGTGAATGGAGAATTTATCAAAATTAAAAAAGGACTATTAAAGAGCAAAATAAAAAATTGAATATTTGTAGAGCTTTGAAGAGAAATAGTCCGAATAATCTTCTCTTCCCTGCATAATATTAAATCTGTCAACAAACAGTAATTAGCACACTAACATTTCTAAATGTTTGCCAATAAAGATATAATCATAATCAATGCAATAATGGAACTACATGTATGGTTCCCTATTCATAGGTGCATGAATACCCAGGCTTTAGCCTCAATAACCTGATCAGGAACTGAGGCATTTGCGAAAAATATCTTTCTACATAACTGTACCTGTTTACCTCACCTGACTCAAGTGTAACAAATGTAGATTAAAGGGATTCGGTAACTTTGTGGAGGCTTGATTTAATAAATTGTTGACTTTCGATATCTGTCTTGTATGCTGATGTTCAGAAGGATAAATAAATAGCCAGGCATAGAAAGGTTTTCAAATATATAATGCTATTATTAAGATATCTATGACTGAATACTCCCATTTACGAAAGCGTATGGCCATACGCTTTAGTCTAACACTGAGTCTATGGGGGAAATGAGTCTGGCATTTCCGGTCACTTGCATATGTTTACTTTTGTGAAGCACATGATGATTTTGAAGTGCTTTTTTTCCCCCTGGACTTCATTTTTACACCATATTACATACACTGATAGCATGTAAGGCCAGGCAGCTCAGATTTTATCAAGCCTCTACAAAGTTACCAAATCACTTTAATATGATGTCTTACAAAAGGACAATAGTGCCATGGCAAGAATTTTAACACCTTACTTTGTGATCCACAGGCTGCTGACTTATCAACAAGACAACCACACCTCTGCCTTCAAATTACTATGACAAATGACCTGTACCCATGATGTATTGTACCCTCTTGGTGACTTACTTGCATGCTAATCTGTATCCACTAATGATGGTTGTAGGGTGAATCTTCTGTTTGACAAGCTCATCAGCATTCTTGAGCAGTTCCGCAGCGATAATGACCTGTCAAAAAATACCATAAAGATTTTATCAGAGATGGAAGCATATAGGGAAGTTTCTTGGAGGGGTAAAAAATAATATGCACATTTACATGTAGTAGCATAAGCTTAAAATGTTGGGTTGTTTTTTCCTTGAAATGATGTGATTTCAAAAAGTTTTAGAAAGTGAAACCTAAGTAGTGATAAATCATTTGCTTTTGTGGACTTAAATATCTGCTGTCAACAAGCCTCCTAAATATTTAAGTAGAAATTCCTAGTTCAGCCTATGCATGCACTTTTTCGAGACTTCTTTCCATTAAAATAGCAAAATATATATGGTCATTATGATTTAAAAACTTTCAAATGAGGACATTTCTTTTGTTGAAATTGTACTATCTCTGCAAATCTTTGCTCAGTAACATGCATACCTATGACATGAAATAAAATCATAGAAAATATTATTTGAACTTGTTTATGTTGTGTGAAATTTGTTTCAGCATGTCACTTTACCTAGTAAATAACAGAGAATTCCAATGCTTTCCACAGAAAATATACCTAAAGACATTCATTAATATACTTACCACTGACGTTGTTCCATCTCCAACTTCTTGGTCTTGGAGATCAGCTAGCTCTACCAAGATCTTAGCGGCAGGATGTTCCACCTCTAGAAGCTTGAGGATTGTGGCGCCATCATTTGTTACTGTGACATCCTGGTCACACAAACACAAACAGGTACATAGAAGTTAATTACGGACTGGCAGGAAGAACAATCCTTTAGGTAGACTACCATTATCGGTCATCTATGGTTATTCATTATTCAGATATATGCGCATTTAGCATTTTCCTGGCAAGGGAACATATCTTTAGTCCAGTGCCACCAATGTTTTGAATGTATAATAACTGGGACTTTATTACACAAGTTATAGATCTTGACTTTTCTTTTTTCATTGTTCATCTTGAAACAGCATTCCAGGATATCAATAATAATAATATAATAATAATATGTAAGATTTATAAGGTGCCAAATCCACTTGATGATCAGATGCTCGAATGCTCAGATATCAAATCATAATTCATGAGCCTATTTTGAATTTAAAGGGGAAAACAAGCTTTGCTTATTTCAAAAGTTGTGTATCATTTTAGAACATGGGCAGTAAAAGGGGAAAGTCCACCCTGGTATTACATGTAAGTTGATTTGAATAATAGAAAAAAATGAGAGAAACAGATTAGTGAAAGTTTGAGCAAAATCCGATAAGAAATAAGAAAGTTGGATTTTTTGAAGTTCTGTTTTTTTTAAGTCAATCAAACACAAACTGGCAACTCTGTGAGATATCTTGCGAGCTTCTCTCCCATTTGCTCAGTACAGAAAATCTCATAAATTCTAATTTTCTTATAAATTTTTCGATGAAGGAATAGATTTGTTTCATATAGCTTTTGTGTAAAAACATATGAGCAATGACTATATACATGTATCTAAGGTGCATGTTTGATTGAATATTTTCTTTAGAGAAAATAGAAATTAATGATTTTTGGGCTACAGAGTAAAAGGGAGAGGAGCTCGTAAGATACGTCATAGAGTTGTCAATATGTGTTTGATTGATTACAACTTCAAAAATTCAAAACAGTGTTGGGTACCTCGAGATCGATCTCAATCTCGAGACCAGTCTCGAGATTGGCATCAGTAACCTCGATCTTGTTCTTGATCTCGAAGATGTTGGTCTTGATCTTGATCTCGAAGATGTTGGTCTTGATCTTGATCTCGGAGCTTCTGTTCTCTGAATTTTCGCTCGAGATCGCTCGAGATCAACATTGTTATTACGTAAATTATCAAATGAAAAAGCTTTTAAAATCGTTCACCAATCGACGAAAACATGACTCAGTGTTGGGTACCTCGAGATCGATCTTAATCTCGAGACCAGTCTCGAGATTGGCATCAGTAACCTCGATCTTGTTCTTGATCTCGAGCTTCTGTTCTCTGAATTTTTGCTCGAGATCGCTCGAGATCAACATTGTTATTACGTAAATTATCAAATGAAAAAGCTTTTAAAATCGTTCACCAATCGGCGAAAACATGACTCAGTGTTGGGTACCTCGAGATCAATCTTGATCTTGGACATATTTGATCTTGATCTCAGATGTTCTAATCTTGATCTTGATCTGGATCTCGGACTGTCTGATCTTGATCTCGGACTGTCTGATCTTGATCTCGGACCCTCTGGTCTGGACCCAACACTGATTCATAACTTTGTTATTTCTTATCGTATTTTACTCAAACTTTCACTGATCTGTTTCTTTAACTTTCTGCTTCCTTTAAAACCAACTTGTAATTGGGGTGGACTTCCCCTTTACAATCCTCTCTGGCAAAGAAAGTACTACAATAATTCATAGAGGATAAAACACCATAAAATCTAAGAATATATGAAATATTTCATCCTCCACATCCCTTACTTTGTACACATCTACTAATCACGTCTCTTTGATACTACTGACATGGCAGTATGTTTATGTGCATAACTGTGGAAGTAAACGGACAAGTTTGTATCCTTTTTCAGAAAATTGCCCATTTCTTATTTGTGATTGGTGGAGTAGCCCTTAGGGAAAACTTGTTTTAACTAAGTCCCAACTTTTTCTAAAATTGCTAGGATGCTCTAAGATGAAAGTTTTAATTGTGCAAGTTCAATCCTAAATCTGCTTGCCTGTGATGAAGTGGGCACATAGATTTAAGGCTCAGTGTTTATATTTACAAATAGGCAAACAAATTTCTTTAATCTCTTTTATTTTGAGAGAAAAAGTACTGTCCAACCGAGGCAACCATTGCATTGTACACTCAGCTTACCCCAACATCGTCAACCAGCATTTTATCAAGCCCTACGGGACCTAGTGAGCTCTTCACAATGTTGGCTATTGCAGCAGCTGCCATTACTGAGAGGAAGAAAGAGAAAGAGAAATGTAGCAGTTGTAAGGCCAAATGAAAAAAATAAGAATAAATGTATACTCTGAAATGTACATTTAAGTGATGAATACATAAAAAGACATTCATTCCACAAAAAGCATCAAGTCAGAATTGTCTTTTTTGTGAGATAGATCTAGTCTTTGGCTGCATAATCTACTAGATCTACAGTACTAAGTCTAAGTAGACTAAGTTGTCAACAGACCTTAGTATTTTAGTAAAGTCTTAGATCTATCAAAAATGTTTTTTTGTAATGCATTAAATATAAAGATGGTCACATCTCAGTCTTATTCAAAATTCCAAATTAAAAAGTTCAGGGAAATTACATGTAGGTCTTATTTAGACCTAATGTTAAATCTAATTTATATCTAAATCAATGATTTTACAATGCTAATCACTCCATAATTGATAACATCCAAAATTCCAAGACCAAGTCCAGGGAATAATTTTATTTACCTACTGAAATTTGAATAGTAATTCCAGTCATCAGACAAATATTTTGTTCAAAATTCTACGCAGTTCAACTTCAATGTAGCAAACTGCTGATATGTAATGTAAATTTGAGTAGCAATAAATCATACCCAAAATGCATAGCAAATTACTATGGCATGTAGTCTAACCTTTTTATACCTGGTAAATTATTCCCTTCAATTTCAAGACAGTCCATCAATCATAATTTAATATTAACAATAATGTTGGCTTCTCTAACCTCGCATAAGTGCGAGTGATAACGCTCAAGTCAGGTCTGTCACGTTGGTAAATAAAATTATTCCTTGGACTTGGTCACGTTGCGACACTCCTGAATCCTGGCGGTGGCGCAATGCCCCAAAATTTTGTAGTTTTATCATTCAACCTCATCACTTCTTCATTCTTAATTTGACTGAAATTAAACTTCAAAGTTCAAGTCTTCATGGTCTTCTTCAACATGTTCAAGGAACTTTCATGACTTTTAAAAAAATTTTCCCGGTCCCAAACTTGGGCCATTTACTTTAAATTGATTCAACATGTTTTCTGTCTATCATATTCACCTCTGGCTCTGTGGCCACTGCCCACATTGACTATACAGAATGCAAATTTATTGTAAGTTGTCCATTGATTTTCACAATCATACAATGACATCCACAGTCACAGACACACAGCTGCAGCTTCATCACCGATTCAGTCTCGTCTCTCGTCTCTCGTCTCTCGAGCCATCACTTATCAGTCGAGTCGAAAATTATAAAAACTCACCATTTTGTGTTCTCACTGTATCTCCAGATGTCCTCTCTCCACTAACGGTTAAAGGCTTTAACGTAGACATTATTATACCGTCATAAACATAAAATGTACAATGAATAAATTATTTCGAGCTATTTAGTACCCGTTTCTATGTAGAATTATACGTTAGCGATGCATGCATGCAGGAGTGGAATTATCCTGTGTACAATTTCAATGGACAAAAAACACAAGCGTGCATGCTCGCCGTGCAGACACAGCCGTTGAGGGCGTTTGGTTAAAAGAAAGAAAATCGCGCAGGCACTATGCTATCGGGGATTGTCATATGTAACAACAATTTGTTTAAAAAGCGTGCGCGAACGGGATTAGAAGATGACCATAGACCTAAGTTTTAATTTGTCCAAGCCATAGACAATTAGACATAGTCAATGGCTTCATTTCATAGCTAATAGTAAGGTGGGAATTCAAATTAAGAAAATGGGTATTCATTCATTATTCCTTTTTTCCTAATCTAAAGACGAGTTTTTAGAGTCGGCCAAATTCAATCACAAGAACTCCGGGAATTCGTGCGTGAGTTCTACCACATATTTTTAGCACAGGTTAGCTATCTTTGTAAACTTAGCTCTTTGTAGAATCACATACACTAGAACCTTCTTCTATTCGGTCATTTCGGTGTTAGATGCAGGCAGGTCAGTCGAAACATACTCATCATCAGGAAGTATGTTTAAAGTAGATATTCATTGATTTTTAAAACTGACTTAAGTTTCATTATTGCGTAGGTGAAGCTTAGACCGGACAAGTTTGTCAAAATTCGACGCTTGCAAACATTCGAAGTAATGATTATTATCAATTACAAATTGCTAAAATACAGCCCGACATAGCACCTGAACAGCTCTCCGAAAGCCGCTGAAATGTGTGACGTCAAAGACAGGACGTTAATTGCACAAGCAGACGATGTCCCATAACATCTCACATATTTTCAGTGCCTGTTTTGTCATCTTCTCTTCAGTTATTTCACTTCACTAGCATTAGTCTATTATGTTTAATACATATATTGCCTCACTCTAAACCCCGTGCATGGGTTTATTTGGATGGAAAATGAAGCGTTACAAGAATAAAGGAATCAGTTGCTTGTAAACAAAATAGACGCCATTGCATTCACAGCTGCATACACCGCTGGACGTTCGGCGTTGAATAAGGGATGAATACCGTCCTTGCAATCATTCAGCGGGCTTTTCAATTTGAAAGTGTGGTTTCTTTGATTGTCCTATATCATCCTATATATCCTCATCCTATATATTTACAAACAAAAGATTTCAGTAATCAGAATCTGTTTCATTCCCATTTTAGAATGGTGTGAAATATGGGCACGTTTGAATACACTAAATTCTTTATAATTTGAGAAATAACTGCACTGCACTTATGTTCATTCTTTATGGGACGTCGTCTGCTTGGACAGGATTGTTCCCTTTATTGACGTCATTGAAACATTGTTATTTTTTTGGCGAAGCGCTTGTATATCGCAGATGCTGGGAGGTAGTTTTATTTGTATTATTGTTTAATTACCTGATATGTAGTTGACTTTAAACTGATACGACTGCTATCTGTTAACTTGCCAGTTTCTAGTGATACATTATTTATCATATTTGTGATTTTCTTTGAATGTGTACTTTAAACAGTGATACAATGTTTTTGTTGTTGTTGTTTAATATTGTCGGTGCTCATTCATATGATAAGAATATTTTTAGCTTTCAGAGGAACTATGTATAGCCCATGGGCCGCGGAACCCGGGGGGGGGGGGGCTGCAGCCCCCACACTTTTTTTTTTTTTTTGGAGTAGACACGTTTCATAAAACCTCGGGGAAAAAAGTTCGAAAATTGTCAATATTGAGTTAATTCAAATCAGCCCCCACTTTCAAAAACGCTCTAGCCCATGTACAGCTTTGGTGAACAAGGGATTTCATGGGGGTGTCTAGCTTCATTTGTAGAAAAATAAAAAAAATCGAGATAAGTCGTGGTTCGATAGGGGCATGAAGAAAGGGACATTATGACAAAATACAACCCTGATATTGTACAACATACAAATAATGATATACTAAGGTTCAGTTGGGGGGGGGGGTTTGGAGGGGGGGGGGTGGTTGATGAGTACAATGGGTGCTTCAATATAATGACATTTTGTCTTTCGGGACTTTGCGGAATGTCCCCATTCATCCCAACAAAATTATAATCATCACTCGATATGCTTAGCTGGTTGATGCTCTCTTTATGCCTTTAATTATACGACAGATACACGGGGTGAAGAGCACCTTGGCACATCCCCGGGGCTGGCACAACCAAATCTGACATGTTGTGTACCGGTGCTTGTATACACACAAAACATGTGCATCTATAGTTCCATAATCGATGATGATGATTTTATTATATATTCTATACACACGGTAGAGTCTCTTCGCGGTACATAAAACTGCTTTACTATAGCAAAGCAGTCTGAAGAGAACCCTGTATATGATTATGATGATGATAATAGTGATGATGATAATATTGGTAAAGCGATGTGAACAATGAAGAAGATATAAACAGATTACGTAAATTCACAATCTTTAAAAATCCAATCAAATATCATACGACCTTTTCATCATTTTCCAATCTTTTTTTATTTTGGATTCAATAAAATAAAATAATAATTCTTTCTTCTCATTCATATACACACTGTAAAATAACGTCCAAGTACGGAGGAGATCACATCCGATAACTTGTTCATTCAATTTGTGTCTGTGTGTGCTCATCAAATGACTCTTGTTCTGTTAGGCCAATATCTGTAAAATTCCAAAATAAAACTGAGAGAGCTATTAATGGAGAATAAAATCACCTTATCACAATTGTGAAAAGAAAACCGCTGCATGCGGCATGCCTATAGTTTAGACATACATGTAACTATAATAGAAAAATAGGCTTGGCAATCACCAGCATCTTGTCAGGAGAAAATAATGGCAGAAGAAAGAGGCAGGCCACAACTCGGGCATGCATAATCAGTTGGCGGGAATGCCTTTTGATCAGCTAAGAACAGCTGAAGACAAAAACTTATATGGAGTATCTGTGTTTCGAGATCCAACGCGGCCCCAAGCTATGGAACAAAGATAAATACTGTAGATAGATAAATACATGTAGATAAATTAGATTGATAGATGGACAGATAGACAGGTAGATGGCTAGATGGCTAGATGGATAGCTGGATAGCTGGATAGCTGGATATATGGATAGAAAGATAGATAGATAGATGGCTAGATGGATAGATGGATAGCTGGATAGCTGGATATATGGATAGAAAGATGGATAGATAGATGGCTAGATGGATAGATGGATAGCTGGATATATGGATAGAAAGATAGATAGATAGATGGCTAGATGGATAGATGGATAGATGGATAGCTGGATATATGGATAGAAAGATAGATAGATAGATAGATAGATGGCTAGATGGATAGATGGATAGAGGGATAGCTGGATATATGGATAGAAAGATAGATAGATAGATAGATAGATGGCTAGATGGATAGATGGATAGATGGATAGCTGGATATATGGATAGAAAGATAGATAGATAGATGGATAGATGGATAGATGGATAGATGGATAGATGAATAGATGGATAGCTGGATATATGGATAGAAAGATAGATAGATGGCTAGATGGATAGATGGATAGATGGATAGCTGGATATATGGATAGAAAGATAGATAGATAGATGGTTAGATGGCTAGATGGATAGATGGATAGCTGGATATATGGATAGAAAGATAGATAGATAGATGGCTAGATGGATAGATGGATAGATGGATAGCTGGATATATGGATAGAAAGATAGATAGATAGATGGCTAGATGGATAGATGGATAGCTGGATAGATATTTGATATATAGACATATATTTAATAGATAGATATAGATAAATAGATATTAAAGTGATTGAAGCTCCTAATGGCGCCATCTTTCAACAGGATTTGAAAATTGTCTGTGCCTCTCATTTTCGCATCATGCCCCATTCTAGATTGTAGAAGCTTAAAATGTATCTGTAGGCAATTTTCCACATGTGCAACTTCAAAAATAATAGTTTAAGATATATTATGTGCCTATTTTCCTAACAGCTGTTTGTCGAAATTCAAAATAAAATGCGATTAATTTTCAAATTATAATCTCAATTTAGCAGTTACTGTAAG
This sequence comes from Heliocidaris tuberculata, assembly GCA_025618425.1. Lineage (NCBI taxonomy): Eukaryota > Metazoa > Echinodermata > Echinoidea > Camarodonta > Echinometridae > Heliocidaris > Heliocidaris tuberculata. Next base: position 38,065,061 of record CM046839.1, on the reverse strand, counting down.
ATGGCGCTGTTCAAGTTTTGCCAGTTTAATGCCATTTTAAAATACCATTTAATATTTTTCTTCAACAATTTAGATAAATGAAAGTGACTTTCTTTCTTGAAAGTTAAAAGAGCCTAGTATACCGAACTTGATATATAAGTGATTATCATATTAAGAAAAAAAAATTGTCAAAATCATAAAAGGCAAAGAAAAATCTGTTTTAACATGCAAAGTTGCAAACTACAAAATGCAGTCTAGTGTCTCCCTCGTTCGCTTATAGCGACCTCGCAAAATAATGAATGCAATTTATCAAGGACTTCGATAGAGTTAAAAGTTTTATGTAGCGAAATGCAGTATTTTGGGTATGGAGGGGGGGGGGGGGGTCGCGGAAGCTTTGTCACAGACTCCGCTCAGAAGTTTCCAGATGACTCCCCCCCCCCCCCCCCCCCCCCCCCCGATCCTCCCTCCCCGGTCATGACAGTCCTGAAATCGTCGCCCTTCGTGCATGGTATAACTTAATGAAAGCAAAAAGAATTTCTATTTCAACGGGTCAAAGACCCCGTTCTCACTCACTTTGAAAGTGGACTTTTGGAGCGGTCTATCTAAGACCCGTTCCTCAGGAACGGTTCTTAGGTGAGTGTGAACGGTCAAAGTGGTCCAGGAAGTGGTCTTCTGGACCGCTCCAGAAGACCACCTCGGGGAGGTGGTCTTGAGGAACGGGTCTTATTAAGAGCGGTATGGACCGCTCTAAACGTGCAATGTGAACGAAAGCGTACTTCAACCGGAAGTGAGCTAGTGACGTTCCGCGCGGAAAAAAAAGCAAAAGCAATCGATCGGGCAGCCGGCAGGCACGCTACGGTACATCAGTTTGTATTCCGCGCGAAAAATTTGACCCGCTGAACTGAGCTGCCATAGCAACAAGGCCACTTTGAATCGTGGAGCGGTTTGAGCGAGAAAAACTGCTCGGAGTGTGAACGCTAGCAAACCGTTCCTCAAGACCCGTTCCTCTGGAGCGGTCTAACTAAGACCACTTTCAAAAGTGAGTGAGAACGGGGTCTAACAATGAGTGAGAATGAACTTGTTTATTCGAGTCTGTATTTGCTCATCAGAATGATTCGTGTACCATTAATATTACAAGCAGGTAAAACTCTGTATAATTCCATCAGTGATACGGTAAACAGCTATAGGGCGGGAACAAATATTGAACAATTACAGACAGGATCAATCATCGCAGATGTCATCCCAATTTTTTAAAAAATTTAATTGCAATCTCTCCGTCGTAAATGTGTTAAAACAAAACAGAGCTGTGTGTGTGTGTTGAAGCCAATTATCGTCGCCATCGTTTCCCTAGTATTACGCCATTGTCTGTCTGCGGATTATCAAAGAGCTGGAAGTTTTCAAGATGTCGTTTGTATTTATGGTTGCCTTTGCTCTCATCGCTGGTACTAGTGCAACGCATTCGGTTGACCCAACGAAATATTGCATCCAAAATCAATTTATGGTCACCCAAGGTTAGCTCGATATCATAAATGGTCGTCATCTAACTCTTGCATAATGCATTCTCGTTTGCAAATATAGATTGATTATGTGCATGTTAATCTTTTGATAATTTTGTATGCAGTGAGTGATATAGAAAATTAAATAATCACGTAAGAACCTTAGTTTCTGCCAAATGAATGTGTAGCTATATATATTTATTAGGTTTTTTTTTTTTTTTTTTTGTATGATATATAATCTGATAGTATTTCGGAATACCTCATTTCATGTTCGATAGAAACTGCATTTAGTCATAATAATGTTATTATGTTATGTTAAAGTCATAATTACTTTACAATGTTTATATACATATATATATATATATATATATATATATATATATGTTAAGGTTTCACGTATCGGCTCAAACAAATTCAAAGAAAACTGCTAAAAAGCGTTTGTAATGCATTGTGGCCAATTTTATTGTTCTCCTGAAGAAGACGCCAGGGAGCGTCGAAAATTTGAGTAGAAAAATAAAATTGGCCACAATGCATTACAAACGCTTTTAGCAGTTTTCTTTATATTATATATATATATATATATATATATATATATATACAGTCAAACCTGCTTTAGCGACCACCTGTATAGAAAGACCACCTGTCTATAAAGACCACAATTTTTGTTTCCCTTGGCAAAAAAAAAAAAAAAAAAAGGCAAAGAAAAATCTGTTTTAACATGCAAAGTTCCAAACTACAAAATGTAGTAGTGTCTCCCTCGTTCGCTTATAGCTTATAGCGACCTCGCAAAATACTGAATGTAATTTATCAAGGACTTCGATAGAGTTAAAAGTTTTATATAGCGAAATGCAGTATTTTGGGTATGGAGGGGGGGGGGGGTCGCGGAAGCTCTGTCACAGACTCTGCTCAGAAGTTTCCAGATGACCCCCCCCCCCCCCCGATCCTCCCGGTCATGACAGTCCTGATATCGTCGCCCTTCATGCATGGTATAACTTGATGAAAGCAAAAAGAATTTCTATTTCAACGGGTCAAAGAGCCCAAAGAGCTATTAGGTACTGAACTAGTTTATTCGAGTCTGTATTTGCTCATCAGAATGATTAGTGTACCATTAATATTACAAGCTGGTAAAACTCTGTATAATTCCATCAGTGATTCGGTAAACAGCTATAGGGCGGGAACAAATATTGAACAATTACAGACAGGATCAATCATCGCAGATGTCATCCCAATTTTTTAAAAAATTTAATTGCAATCTCTCCGTCGTAAATGTGTTAAAACAAAACAGAACTGCGTGTGTGTTGAAGCCAATTATCGTCGCCATCTTTTCCCTATTATTATACGCCATTGTCTGTCTGCGGATTATTATAAAGAGCTGGAAGTTTTCAAGATGTCGTTTGTACTTTTGGTTGCCTTTGCTCTCATCGCTGGTACTAGTGCAACGCATTCGGTTGACCCAACGAAATATTGCATCCAAAATAAATTTATGGTCACCCAAGGTTAGCTCGATATCATTAATGGTCGTCATCTAACTCTTTCATAATACATTCTCGTTTGCAAATATAGATTGATTATGTGCATGTTAATCTTTTGATAATTGTGTACGCAGTGAGTGATACAGAAAATTAAATAATCATGTAAGAACCTTTCTGCCAATGTGTAGCTATATATAATATTAGGTTTTTTTTTGTATGATATATATTCTGATAGTATTTCGGAATACCTCATTTCATGTTCGATAGAAACTGCATTTAGTCATAATAATGTTATTATGTTATGTTAAAGTCATAATTACTTTACAATGTTTATATACATATATATATATATATATATATATATATATATATATATATATATATATATATATATATATATATATGTGTGTGTGTGTGTGTGTGCGTGTGTGAGTGTGTGTGTGTGTGTATATATATATATATATATATATATATATATATATATATATATACCTCATTTTATGTTATATTTGTCTTATACATGATGACTTGGTTTTGAGTTTGATTTGATTTGATTTGTTTCCACGATCAGTTCCATAATATATGTACAAGAAAGCAAAATATAAGCATATAAATCAAATGGCTTAATACAAAGGATCACACATATCTAATAACAGCTCAGTATATTAAATATTTTCCAGTAGAGGTAGTAAACGCATACAGTATATAGCCTACACTCGTGGGGGAACCTATTAAAAGCGAGGCTTGTCGAGTTAGGTCCCCGTTATAGCAAAGAAAAGGAACTGGAAAGTATAGAATGGGTGAGATCAAGATGAGAAGAAACGAAGAAAGGACGGTAATCAGCATATGGAAACAGAACAGAACATAAAAAGACTAAATAATTATAGAGAGGGAAAGGGAGACATATAGAGAGAGAGCGAGAGGGAGAAGAGAGAGAAGAGAGAAGAGTATATATTGATCTCAAATGTTTATTACTTGGATTAATTCAGTTACGCATAATTTCGACCTCAATTATACGTTTCAGTTCAATGACCATTCTGCTATTTTCGGAAATATCAGTTTCAAATTAATATCATTCTATCAGTGGGTATCGAAGCAACCATAGAAGGAGGAAATGCTGTTGGGGGCAGACATCAAATCTTCTCCGCCCAAGACTATGTGAATCAACGATTCTACACCAACTACTCATTAGCACTGGTCGACACCAATGCCCGTGCGCTGACCACCGTGGGATACGAGTTACTCGTCGATGTACAACAAGTAGGTCTTTGTAAACTTTCCCCTTCAATTAAATAAAAAAAAAAAACAGTTATTCAGTTCACAGGCATTTTTTTTTTCTTCTTTTATTGTTTAAGGATGTGAAGGTTTAGGTTAAAAGAACATTAATGATTTTGATCTAAACTCATAAACAAAAGAAAACTATAGCGTATTTGAAGGAGGGACAAATTAGGGGGCACTTTGCCCCCGCTGACAAATTTCCAATTAAGAAAAAAATTGCAGGCAAATTTTAACATAGATCTACATGAAGTAGATCATTTGTAATTCAGCAACTAAAAGATCCATCCCATTCCAGCTTTTCCCTTTCTTCCCCAAAACTGCGATAGTTTCTTTTATGATACATGTATCTCCTGTTTTCTGTGCTTTGTCGTGGACGTGTTTCAAAATTCGTTTGTTTTAGTTTGCAAAGTTTTTATGCACACTTTCCTGACAGGGCTTGTGAGATCTTTATTTTTCACTTTCATCATGATTGTCTTTTCCATTTAATTTCCTTGCTATATTAGTGTGGTTTACTCAATCATTTTATAGTTGTTTTCTTTTTTTCATCATGTTAATTTAATGAAATGGAAATGAATTTGAACCACAAGCGAAAAATGCTTGCGAATTAATGAAAACACCTTTTTTTCATTTTATTTGATTCATCGCTATTATATCATCAAACCATTTTTTTCCATCGCATAAGTATATGCTAGATTCAAGATCACGATTCAATAACCGATGACGACAAATAAGAAAATGAGCCTATATCCCAATTTTCAAGAATTTACTTGACAACCTTTGACAATTTCCCCATCACAGAATGCACATTATGAGATAAAGAACGGAAATTGTAAGAAGTTTCCAATCCCAGAAGCTCTTTCGTCTCATTTGACACAATGTTTGAGTGGTAAGTATAAGGTCATCTTTTAATAGTACTTCCACATTCGATAGGACTGTCGCGGGGAAAAGGAGGGTGGGGGGGGGGGGGGGGGGGTGATTCCGAAATCCCCACCTCGATGGAATATAATTTTCATAATCACTCTATAGATAGATCTCATACCTGCTCAGTAAGGGGAGAATACAGTTGGGATGCATAGTAGCAAAGTCATTTTTTTCTCAGACATGATTTTCATCCAGCAATAAAATTTCGAGAATCCTTCAAGCACTCTTAAGCTTGCTCAGTAAGGAGGGGGGGGGGGGGTACGTTTTGGTTCAGGGCTATGGTATATCAATTTGTTTCTCTGTCGTGTTTGTCCCCGGAAATATAGATTTGGGGAATTCCATCCACCGTTCCAGAATCACTGAGGGGATTGTATAGGATCACTCTAATTTAGATGTCAATATTTTCTTGTAAATTTTCTGCCTCTCAGGGGGTGGGGGCGACCCCTGCCGACATTGACTTCTCTTCTCGTTTCTTGGCCAGATAAAATGACCCATCAACGTTCGTCCTCCGTTGGCGGGTACAAATCATCGAACAAAGCCCTTCGCTTCGACACTTTCACCATGAACCTGGAGATGGACGCTGACGACGCTAACGACGCCGACGACGCAGACGGTGACAGTGGTATAGATGGTCTGACGGGACAACTATGGGTGACTTTCGTTGAGAACCCGGACAATCCTGGCAAATACCTACAAGTCAAAGAAGAGATGATTGGATCAATCAACGTTCCATCGTTGTCATCAGACACGAGTAAGTTTGGCCGATCAGCAGATCAGGCAGCATGAAGATAACTATCATTATCAATTAAAGAGAAATGTCTATTTCTTCATCAATTAAAGAAGGATTGATTCCGCATACAGGACTCTTTGTACAAATGATTTTAAAAATTGTAAACGTCATCAAACGGAATATTTTGACAAGCTTGTTCATAGTAAATCTGGTTATTTGATACTGCTTTATATACAGTGCTTGTTTCCTTTCGTTGTCCCGCTCAATAAATTAAAGGTCTACCTAATACTCATTCAAAACTTTCACTACCTTCATCTGTGTTTCTACATCACTTCGGCCAATAGCTATCACTCTCAGAAATGTTAGTTAAAAATCATTAGGTTGGTTCCAATATGAACCTACCAACTGTTGGTTAAAAATAAATTATATGTAAAACATATATGGGATTTTTTTAACCAACATATTTTAACCAACCTAAAAACTTTCTGAGAGTATATAACTTTGTATGGGTCCATTAGTGTAAAATTAGTATTGATATTTTGCTTAAACCTATATACACTAACTGATTTTTTACTATCTCTTTACCTCTCTCGGCTCACATCACCCCACATCCCCACTTCAGTTTCATCCATGTTCAGTTCTGACTTCGTAGACTATCAGGACGAAATCGATGAAGCAAAGTTTAGAGTTCCTGATTTCTGTCCCACGGAATATTCTGTGGTAAGTTTATGTTTAGTCTTTGGTGACTGTTATCAATCATGTTAAACATAACGCGAGTTTGGTCTTTGGTGACTGTTATCAATCAGGTTAAACATAACGCGAGTTTAGTCTTTGGTGACTGTTATCAATCATGTCAAACATAACGCGAGGCAGTAGCTTGAATACAGAGAATGGCCAAAAAGTTAGTAATCAGTCAAGAAGCTTCTATAGGGCGAGAAAGGGATTTGATTTGATTTGATATGATTTATTTTCCGTTTCAAAATACATATCGATCAAATGATTAAACATGAAATAATGTAATAAGTTTAGTATATCAAACTAACATACATAGATAAAGGGTACTAAGAAGAGTACACACAATAATTTACACGAACTTCCATTCAAATTTGAAAATCCAAGATGTCTTTTTGTTGCCTATTCAAAAAATGTTCTTGACTCCTGTTGGCAAATCTCAAAATCAGAAGACATTTTTATTACCATTATCGGCAACTTTCATAATCTGAAGAAAAAAAGACCATGAACTTTTCTTCTCTTTAAATGGCCTTTTGACAATTTTCGGCTCCTTGTCATCATGTTTAACCGGCACCCAACACTATCCTATTCAACATGGTTTACATAGGGTTGACGTCTGGGTGCATGGCTCTGTAGCACTGTGTACGAGGCGCGGGGGGGGGGGGGGGGGGGGGGGGGGGGGGGTGCTTGGGGCTACAGCTGTTCTGTGTCAGAAAACCCAACAAAAATTGAACACTCTCTACGTATTGCTAGTACGCTAATATATATCGATAAACTGGTGGAATCCTCCCCTATAACGGGGGCAGATGGGAATTATTGTGTTTGGGCTGCTCTGCGAGCTGTAGGCCATATAGTTGCAATTATGACTTGATATGCGACGGCCTTCAAGTCGACTGGAGGGGGCGGGGCGGGGGGGGGGGTGGGCGTGCGGCTCGGGAATCAGTAGGCCGGCCACATACTGTTTATGGATACGCCTCTAATGAATGATAATGTTATTTATTCCTTTCACATCCACAGGCTGATGAGGACTTCAACCGTCGATCTCGTCGGGCTCTCTCCGCCGAACGTTTCCGATTGGCTCGCTACGCAGCCGTCTTGTTTGCCTACGAAATCTGAGATCAGTTGATGATCAAGAAGCGCGAGACGAGAAGAAAATGAACACACACACTAAAAGAAACCCCAACATATAATCAACCCTTTGTTATCATCATTATCATTATTGAACTTGTAGAGTTATAAGTGATGTAAAAATATATGTAAGTCCAATTATGCTATCGATATAGACTTGTTCTGTATCGATATTTTATTCTTAAGCTTTCTTTCAATTCAATTTTTTTTTCAATTCAATTTTATTTCACATCTCTTTAAAAAAATATTCAACAATCAATATAAATTGAACAATATACAACATACCAAAAATAACAACATTTATGTACATGACAATATAAAAGAAAGATGAAGTGTGGAGGATGTGAGGGATTAACAAAGGCCATTGGCCTGTCAAGGTTAATCCCCTAATTTACCGCACTTCAAAAAGAAAATACATAAAAAAACAAACAAACAGATAAAACTAACGTAACATAATCACATATACAAACACAACATAACTAATCACATTAATTACATAAAAGGCAGTTAGATTGAAATTAAATTACTCAAAATTAAGAAGATAAGATTTATATTTTTTCCTGAATGCACGAACAGTTGAGCTTTCTTTGAATTCATTAGGCAAGAGATTCCAAGACTGTGGGCCTTTAAAACTGACTGTGGTTCTTGAAAAGTTAAAATGATAGAAAGGTACATACATTTTATTGGCATTTCTTGTGTTATACTTATTTATGTTGCTATTATATTCAAAATATTCATCAAAGCTATTGGGTAATATTATTGTTTAGAATAAGAAAACATAAAAGATGCTAGTGGTAATTTGTTTATATCATAAATATTCAACATTTTTTGCTTTTTAAACAAAGGTTGGGTATGTGCTTTAATAACAGAATGATAAGAAAACATAAAAGATGCTAGTGGTAATTTGTTTATATCATAAATATTCAACATTTTTTGCTTTTTAAACAAAGGTTGGGTAATGTGCTTTAATAACAGAATGATACAAACTTATTCTAGCTTATAATGACAAACTATTTGATACTATGACCGTGTGGCCAGAAAGAAAAGAGAATTTGCCATTAAAAATAAATTAAGTTGCTTGGCTTACCTTTTTGTAATATATGAAATTCCCTCAACAAAGCGAAACTCAATCTATTCTGTGTACGATGAGCTCAAATAGAATATCTTTAAAGTTAAAAAATAACAAAACCGGTGATGGTCTAAAATAATTATCGTATACTTGTTGCTGATATCATGACTTGAATACCTATCACTTTTGGGTAATGCATACATTTTGGTGATTATATGTAATTATGCTCCACTTAATTGTCAATAAAAATGTGCGGTAACTATATTTTGTTGAGCTAAACTATACTACTCCAAAAACAAAATATGTTCCATTTAGTAAATATCAAACGGTTCACTATCGAAAATGCTTTTCAAACAGATAAAAAGATAATAAATGGTACATATTCTCAAAATAATTCTTGCTCCCAATTTGAATACTAAAATTCAATAATTTATAACGTCTATAAATCACGTCAGATTCTGATTAAATACTAAACTTTCATGTTGAAACCTCTTTCGAAATATTTTTCTTTCAAACTGCATGTAATAGATCATTTGTGTTACACTATATGTACATTTATCGACCTATTGAAGCTACTCTAATTAAAGGCAAATAATATTCGAAATAACAAAATGCAAACTAATGAGTTTTGACCATCTGTCAATAACTGAATAGCCAAGATTGACCTCCCCCCCCCCCCCCCCCCTCCCTCTCCTCCATGTCTTTGGTGGAACCCTTCTCCCTCTGAATTATGTTCCATTATACAGTCATGTTCTTAAAGTTCAGTAAACATAATTCGATTCGTGTAGGGATTTTTTTTGTTTTGTAAAAGGGGCACATTAGGATCAGGGTTACCAACGGGGGGGGGGGGGGGGGTAGGGGTTGAAAGCAAAGCCCACAGAGCTCCGAAAAATATCCCAAATTGGGTTGATTTCACTCTATCTAGCCCATGCATCAATTATAATTTTTTTCAAATCTTACCCAACTTTGCACTGCCCCCCCCCCCAAAAAAAAATGCTTTTGGACAGTTTTTCGTAAACTTATGCTACTTCATTTTGACAAAGGTGAGTTAGGCCTATCAATGGCTCTTTAGACTAAATCTGACTGCTAGGGTTAGGCTGACAACCCTTTTTTCAGAACTTAGACTTTAAGACTTTCACTAAATTTGGGCCCCGTCAAATTTTATGGGCATGCGACAAGCCCCCCCCCCCCTCCCTCTCTCTCTCTCTCTCTCTCTCTCTCTCTCTCTCTCTCTCTGTCTGCCTGTCTCTCTCTCTCTCTCTCTCTCTCTCTCTCGATCACCACTAACTTGCGATGAATTTTGCTCTAGCGCCATCTAGGCCGGAACATACTACAGTTTTTCACTTATTGATCATACATATAATATATTGCATGCATGCAAATTGTGCGTATAGTTTGTACGTATACGTACTTTACATGCATAAGAGTCAAGTTGGACTGGAGGAGACGCGCTAATTCCAGGGACCGGATAACGAGAAATAATGATTAAAACGTGTATACTATGAGCTTAGAGTATATAATCTGCCCTGCATCATTACTGCAACTAGCTGCCTAATGCCAAGAGAAAAAAAGACTACCAAAAGACTCCGCAGTAAGTACCTAATACGAGTAAAATGTTTTTGAAAATTACCTTACACTGTCGGTATAGGAAAGTTCAATCGTCCATTTACCGCGGCCTAGCCTGTTGCGCTGTGTATCGCTATGTGTCCGCTCTCGCAGCCCTAGCGGCTGGGGTAGGAAGCCGGGGGTCGTTTCATCAAATCAACTCCATGACAGTCATAACTTTGTCGGCGATCTACGGAAATGTCATGGACTTGACAAACTGTTTCACGAAGACATGATAAACGACAACTCAGTGATATCGATACTCATCGGCTAAAAAACATAGTCTAGATCTATAGAGGTCTATCACATTCACAGTCCATTGGATTTATCGTCAATTACCCAAACAGACTTTGAGGCTCAGTTTTCTCCAAACTGTTCCAAAATGTCAAAAAAGGCAGCGAAAATTAATACTGGTGATACAAACATCCCGTTTACATGAAAAGATGTGTTACTTATGGCATCTTAGAATTTATAAAATTGAGAAAACTTGAGGATGCATTTGCGATGTACGAATCTAGATTTGTAAATAAGAGGATACCGTAGATCTAATTGACTAATTATGGAAAGAAGACCCAAAATCGTGTACACTTTAGAGAATATGATTAACCCTTTTGAGACAATTGGCCACATTTTGTGGTTTGGCTCAATAAATTTTGATTCAGAGCTCTAAAAAATATGCCAGATGCATAAGTAGAGAGAGCAAAAATTTCTGCACATACTGTGTCCATTTTCGTTGCATGACCATATTGCGTTTGATGCCAGGAATTTAAAAAAGGAGAATAAGCTTTGAAATCCTTAAATTGGCAACACATTGAAAGATTTAAAATCATTGTTTTTATCTAAATTGGCCATGTTTTAAAATTTGTGACAAAGTTCTTAACAATGTAAATTGTTTTCAAAGACATTACATTTTATTAGAACCATGTTAGCACTAAAAGAAAAATATTAGTGTTGCCAATTTGAAAAACAAAATGAGATCAATTTAGCCCTCAAACAATTCCTGTCCTGAAAGGGTTAAATAAAGATATTTTATGACCCAATTCTTAATATTCAGTTATAAAAAATACATTTGATATTGTTTATATCAAAGTATTGCTTGAAAAGGGGAAAAAAAAAAGGTAAAATACATACATGATAAATTGTCGTCGTTTAAATTGGTCTGTATATACAGACTGTTCCGTTTTAGACGCTTTTTCTATGGTAGACTGATGTGGGTATTTTTAGTATTAATTTCACATACTTGTTGGGGGTCAAGAAGTCATAAAAACATATTGTCCGTCTGTAAAATATTGTAATAAAAACAGTAGTAAAACTATTTGATAAAAAGAATGATAAAGAAATGTGCTTGGAGATCAGGAAATAATTTTCTCTTAACTTACATTTTTCATTTTTTCGCAGCCCATAGACTAACTAAAAGCTGGCTTGTGATGGCGTTCTAAAAAGATATGACAGGTTTGGAGTAGCGACAAGTCACTTGTCAGGGAAGTTGTCGCTGATCTTCGCAAATACGGCTCTGTGAAATGGTTAGCGGACAAGTTGAGCGACAGCGTCGAGATGTCGCTTATCTTGTCGTTATGACGGTTTGATGAAACGACCCCCTGGTCACGATCGTGGCCCGACAGGTGTATGAAATGTTCAGTTCTTTAATCTTGTTTCAGGGAATTATCCATTCAGACAGTGCGATCGCGTGTTTATTTTTAATATTATGTTTTACGTTGTAAATCTTGAACTCTTGCTTTATTATAAAAATATCATTTTAAATATACTGGTAACAGCAGAACAGAAAATGAGAAATTGAGAAAAGCATTTTTCATGATCAAGTAAGACAACTAGACCGCATGGCCAATATTATTACATGTACATGTACCTTTAATACCGGATATATTGGAAATCTGTAGAAGTCTGCAGCTCAGTTTGCACGTCTGTCTGTCATCTAGTACATGTCTAAGTTCTAGTACAATTATTTGTCATGTTTGTGAGTTCCTGATTGCAGTGTGACAGTGTCAGTGTGTCACTGTCAGTGTCAGTACAGTAGACCTATTTGGAGGCTGTTTCCTATAATATGGTGGTGGATCCTAGTTCCGAACACTTTTCAGAAAATCAGTGATAGCAAATAAAAAATCAAACGAATATCTGTCAAACTCAAATAAAGTCCTACAGAATTCACTCACGCTTATGCGAGGTTATTGGAGATAACCTCACACTCTTTACCTTCATACCATGAGCAATTGCCTCCCATAGGCAAGTGTGTGATATCTTGCCCATGTGTGTGCAGGAGGAGAGCAAGATCACCGACCAAAAACATCCTGAAAATTTCACTTGATCAAGATGATAAAGATTCTATCGAAGGATCTGGCATGAAATTAGATATCCTGTCATAAATGTAAGGAAGTATCTTTTTTAAAATTTCGCTGATTATATTGGTGCTTTTACCTCTTCAACTTAGAGGTCGTGACAGGCAGAAATTGAGTATTTGACACAGCCCCATATAGTGATGGTCCCATGAGTGTACAGAATTAGAAGTTGGTGGAATTTGAAAAAGACAACGTAAATTTAATACGATATTCCCTTCTGAGCGAACCCCTTCCCAAAGATGCAGCGTTTTGGTCCCTTGAAAAAGGTATTGTATTAATTACCGAACGTGTGTTGCCTATGGGAAAAAGACACTACCTATCCCCGATTTGGGGCCAACGGGATGAAGACTGGGGGTGACGAGAGAGCAGGTTATAACATATTACTGATGTTTTTTGCCTCATTTTATGATCTTCTTGCCGTGTTCTGTGTGTCAAATAGTGTGGAGAACATAATGTACACGTAGTCCCACACTTATGAAAACCATTTTAATAACTGTACGCGTTCGGTAATACCATGCTGTTCGGAAATACAATCTTTGACTATACATGTATTTGGGAGACTCTGTTATCAGAGTAGAGACTTTTGTCAACATTTTTGGCAGCCTATTTGGGAGACAGTCTCCCATTCAGAAGACGAATTATCCTTTATTTACATTTGCTGCAAAGGGATCACCTCGGCTGAAAATGAAAATGTGATAAGCAGATTCCTCATGAAAAAAGTGCCCCTTTTGAAAGTCTACTTTTTTCATAACATTTTTGTTATGATGCACACACAAAACAAATGTGCTTCTGACCTCACTGAGGCAAAAATTGGCTTGAAGAAACTGCCTTTTTGTTGGTATTGTTCCTTTTGTCCTTTTGTAAGCTAAGCCTCCAATATTGGAGACAGTCTCCCAAATAGGAACAGTCTCCCATATTGCCACCTCTACTGCTACATGTGCATAGATAATTTTTATATTAAGGTCATTTTGTTGAACAGAAAACTTTACACAGACATTGACATTAGGCCTTCTCACTACTGTAAAACAATGCTTGGTTTGAATAGAAAGCATGTGGGATTTCAGATAAAACTACCAAGTATGAAATTTCCCCAACAAGCATAGTGATAAGGGTGGAAAAATGGCATTTTCATAACAGTATAGTAATATTATATTCCTCCTATTGTTTTATTTTTGGCAAATTACTTTCCGGTTTTGCACTGTTCATAGATCTAGACAACTCCTGTGCACCTACATGTAGATCTTGTATTCAGGCACTCACGGAGCCGTCCCTATGCTATGTTGCGCTGTGTCAATTTTTGGCGGCACTCGACGTCGAGTTGGAGATGCAAAAACTGCTGGGAAAATACTTCCTTTTCACATTTTCGGATGACAAGATATCTTATTTCCAGCCAAATCATTCAGTTGTATCTCTATAATCTTGATTAAGTGATATTTTCAGGCTGTTTTTGGCTGGCAGTGGTAGAAGAATTTATTTTGTTAAACCTCCCTCCCGGGGGCTGAACTTTGATTTGATAAGGCCAAATAAAATTAATTCCTATTTTCTCATCTCCTCCCCTTTTTTGGCCTGCCTCAATATTCTTTTTATTCACTTTGTTCTAAAATGAAATAAATGATAATCTGAGGTCTGTAAAGCATTTATACTTTGAGCCTTTTCAGTGTATATACAAATGAAATTTAAATAAGAAAAATTGTGTTGAAATCGATCCAATAACCTTTTTATTCACAGGTAAAATATCAAATGAGATGGAACTCCCTCCTCAATTTAGAAAAATCTGGATGAGAAACTAGGAATCAATTTTACTTGGCTTATTTGCCAATGGTTGAATGTATGAACGACATTAATATAAGCCAAGTGAATTGTTTTTTTCATCAAAATTTATTGTGAAAGTGTTCATGAGGAATCCTCCCCACTTCATAGGGCAGCCCCAAGCATTATCCTCTTTTAAAACCATACAGAAATATAATCTAGTTACGGAACCTGTTTTGTGTTTTTTAGTCATATTAAGTCATGTTTTCCTTTCTGTTTTGTTCTGTTCTGTTCTGTTCTGTTCTCTCTCACCTTTTTGTATCAGCTGCATCAACAGACAGTGAGCGTGAGAACACTGACAGCAGTAAGGGGTCGTCCACCAGTCAACCACCAAGTCCCACCAAGAAACGCAAGAAACCTCCCGGCTTGAAGGTAAAGTTTTCTCGTTCTGTCTTCCTAATGACGCCCAGAGTCAATGGGTTAATTATTTGGGCACTGAAGAGTGGAGATGTAGACCACTGTTGTCTTGTAATGCATTGTCTCGTACTGTTAAAACATGTCACTTTTTTTTCTTTTATCCTTAATGTTAAAATTGCCTTTCTGTTGCTGTTGCTAGTCCTCATACTCTTTGATAGAATATGACAAGAAAAATGTTCAGGTATTATATAAGACCTCTCTTTGTAGAATTGAAATGAGAATGGATTGCCATCTTTGTTATAAGATTGCTAGGATAAACTGATCTTGCTGATAATGCTTTCCTTTATTCAGAAATGCACTGTTAGTCTGCAAAATGTATACAGGTGTAAATGTAGAAAGAATATACGTGTTCATACTTTTAAAAATCAATTTAGAGTGTTAATGCTGGTTCTTCACTGTCTAATCACAAAAGGAGGACAAGCTTGTAAATATAAACCCATGATTGGGACAGCCAATTTTAATAACATATCCAAGTGGATATGTTATTAAAAAAAAAAAATTTTGAGGTGGGGGGAGGTTGTTCTCCATAACCCGCTGAAGTGGCTTTTGTCTAAAATAAATTTTGACATTGAACGTCTTCTGTGTATATTGCAATTTCAGGGGCTGATTGATTTATAGGTGTTTTAAAATTTTTTTAAAATTTTAACTGATTATTGTACATTTTCTGTACATCAGCTTGTAATCGTCTTTTTTGCTAATTTTTTCCAGGGCCCCGGGAGTGGTTCTGGAGCAGGCAATCTGGCTCCCCCACCGACCCCTAGTGGTGACAACATCGTAGCCTCCAACCCGTTTGAGGACGACCCCAGCGGGGCCACAGCAACCGCTCGGGGTCTCAACCTGCTAACCCGCCGCCTCGGCCGCACAGCGGCCATGAACAATCAGTTTGGGCCCTACGGCAACTCATTTCATCACCAACATGGCATGCCACCAGGTGGCGGGGGTGGCGGGCCGTACCCTAACAACATGGCCAACAGTCACAACTCCAATGGTCCTATGCCCCCTATGATGTACAGTAATCCTCAAACTCTTTTCCCTTGCGGGATCTGCCATCAGCAGGTTCAGGACTCAGAAGACGCGGTCATCTGTGTGAGTAGCTGCCATACGTGGTTCCACCGCATCTGCACGGGTATGACGACGACAGCCTACACTCTTCTCAACTCTGAGCATGCGGCCGAATGGGTGTGTGACAGATGCGTCCGAGAGAAAAAGATTCCACTGGTCAGGCTGAAGACGCAGCCAATCACGTAGCTCGTCTGTCTTTTACTTGCTTATGTTTTGTATATATTGGATTATCACCAGAGGCATTGTTGATACATGTAAGGTCGCACAGATCCTGTTATAGGTGAACATAATGTAAATTGTAATTATTATGGTTATATTTGTTTGAATATTATATTATTAGTATTAAGTTCACAGCGTATATTCCCTTTGGGTCATCGTGTACATGTCATGGAAAGTCTTTTTAATACTAACCTTTCGACATTATTTTTGTTTTGTTTGACTTGGGTAATAAGCAAGCATGCCCTTCCATATTACATTTGATACATTTCTATCAAATCATAACATTGTTAAACCTCGCTATGTAACGTTCTTAACATGTGACCATCTAGTAATTTGTACCGCCTTCAACTCTGTACAGTGGAAACTCACTATAACTAGGACCTTGGAACCATGAAAATTACCTTATGTCAAGAATCTCATTATATCAGAGCAAAAAACAATTAACATAAAGACCTGGGACCAGCAAAATTACCTTGTTATATTAGGAATCTTGTTATAATGGAGCTCTTTATAACAAGTTTCCACTGTATATAAAGTTGAAAGATTCATAAAGCCGCGTACATACATGACTAAAATAAACTGCCTCAAAACCCACCAGGGTAATATAAAATGACATGAGCATATTTCTCATACTTCTCATTTGTGTATCTTATTACACACAGATTGGTAACTTTATGTATGCATATGGGGCTTTGTTGCATGTACCTTTTTTTTTTTCCTTTCTTTTTTTTCCCCCTCAGCTTGCCATTCTTCTACCCATAAAATGTTTTGATTTTGCTGTGGCAGTTTTTTGATGCCGTTTACTGCTGCATGTCTTCAATAAGGCTTTATGACAAATCTCGTGTACATGTAGGAGACTACAACATTCAAGTCGCCCAAGTGGTCTAAAAACAAATTGGTTTGTATGCTGTGAATACACTCTTAAAACATTACTTGCAATGACAAGAGGTTTGGATTAGTGGATGCATACTGTTGCATGTACATGTATATAACCTCTGTAAGGTTCTTTCCTTATCTTCTTGTGTGTAGGTAATGGTCAAAATATTTGAAAATATTATTCTCAAAGGGATATATGGACTAGGATATTTCAACAATGACCTCTGAATGGTAGCCAGTTAATTTTTTACAATGACAGTTTTTGTCTGATAAAAATATCCTTTTTTAAAGATACTTGATGCTGCATCGCTTATTCTTGCAAATTAACTAACAAATAACAGGCTTTGCACAAACAAAGTATTGAAAATGCTTTTCCTTGATCAAAATGATTCTTGTACCCTGTTGAAATTAATCTTGCATGGAAGATATCAAAGACTTTGTATATCAGTGGCCCGTCCCTGTACCCTGGTTGAACTGAGATTCATTAGACAAATTATGTGAACCTTCAGACAGATGAAAGAGGGTTGACAAGACCAAAATTTGGTCTCGTTAAGCTTTGTTCTTGTGGGCCTTTTAGATACCCAAACCTTTTCAACTTGAAATTGTCCATTTCTGATTTCCAAATCACTTGAAATTCCACAAGGACTCTTTAACATCATGTCTAGTGCATAGTTGCTGTTTTTATTAAATATCTGTTAATTGTTTACAAAGTCATTGTACGTGTATTTTTATAACATTTTCTTCTAAGCTGTAAAAAATATCCTTTTTGTAATGAAATCATTGATGTATTGATATTATATCAGATTGTATTCTTTGATTGGTAATTAAAGATAGATTTATTAGGAATATGGATTAATTTAGAGTAGACAAGACACTTCTTGCTGGTAAGAGTAGGACATGTAGTTTGTATTTCCGAATTCTGTCATCATAAAACCTTTTTCAGACTAAAAAAAAAAATTCAAGTGAGGAGTTTTAACAGTAAAGTATAAATAATTTCACTATTGTACTAAAGATCTGAAATAATTTTCATAGCATGATCATTATTACAAAGTAATATTTTCTTCTAAGTTTCTGAAAATCCCTTTTCTTTCTTGTGTTGTCCATTGGAAATCAGTCAAAAGAAATACTTGAAATATAATTGCCAAATTTAAGAAGTCTTCCCACCTGTATTTATTGTGCACAAGGTGTCAGAACGTGAATGTACAATCTAAAACTTTAGTAGTGCTTGAGGTTCTTGTTTCAAGTTACGTTTCTTTGTCACATAGATTTATAGTTCAAATCTATTTGATGTTGTAAATTTTTCATTTATTGCCACTTTCCATCGGAACGACAGAAAATGGGTTGTCTTTCATCAGGTACCTATTTATGTCTGTGCGTTGTTTGAGTGCACTCATTTGCAAAAGAACATGTACTTGTAAACATGTACCAAGTTGATAATATGTTCTACAGCCATGTATTAGGTAAATGGAATATTTAATAGAAACTTTTAAATCAGGTTTTTTTTTTTTTTTTCTGTCCAACTGTTTTTGAAAACAATTATTTTGCTTAAAATGTATCAGAAATCACATGAAGTAATCCAGTGAAGTAAGAAAATAATGTTGAATAAAACTTGTCATTTTACATTCCCATTTAAACCATTGCCTACAGGAACTGGATGGGCTCCTGTATTAAGCCTATGGGAATTTTAGAATTCAGTATTCAGTTGGTTAATGTGAACATTTAATTGGCTTCTCCTTTGGTAAAATTCTGTAAGGAATACTTGTAAAGCTGTCATAAACTGTAGGCTAGTTTTTGTATTCAATGTCCAATATGTTTATGAAGATTTAAGATTTGTAGAGACTCAAAGTTTGTAAACTCCTCTACATGTAGGTAAGTAACTTGAGAGCCCTTTGTTACAAACTGAAGCACAATGCAGTATTAATTTTCATTTGTGTTGATAAATGATAATGGACACTAGATACCTTTTTTGTACAAGTAATCCCTAATTGTCAAATAGCAAACATTGTGTTTTGATAATTTCCTTTTGCCACCTTCATTGTACTCCCCTTTCCTTCATTTCATTTTGTAGATTGTACATGTATTTATGATCATGGAAAGACAAATTTTGAGGACAATTCAAATGCAAATTTATCAATCATGTTTTAACTTATCTTTGTATATTGTACAGAGTATTGTAAATTCTTATGAGGTTTTAGAAAGACAAATTTGACAATTAAGATTACCCATTTTTATTGTGTTTTTTGTCTGGTCATTTTTGTATTTTGTATTACATGCATTGTTTATACTCTAGCAAGATTCTTAAATGAAGTGAACATGTGGGGGAACGGAAGAGACATGATACATGTAGATAGGAGGAGAACTAGAGGGAGGTAAGATAAGAACCTAAAAAAAAAAGAAAAAAAAAAAGAGGACAAATCTTTAAATGAATGTACATGTACCTGTGGATGAATGAGTAGAGGACTTGTGTGATGGCATGTGGAATTCAAGGTACAGTGGAACTTTGTTATAAAAAACTCCTTGGGAAAACAGAAATTACCTTGTTATATCGAAACCTTGTTATATCAAGGCTAAAAAAACAATAGAATACAAAGAAGTGGGACCAGTAAAATTACCTTGTTATAATGAGAGTTTGTTACAAAAGTGTTCTTTATAACGAGGTTCCACTGTATTAAAATGATACTGTAATTGTATTTCATGCGCATGAGAAGGCTTTAATTTCAGTTTAACAATCATCGTTTCAGAACAACACAATCCACAAGTAAGAATACATTTATGCAAATTTTATTTTCATCAATAATAAAGTACCATTCAAAATAGTATTAGATCGATACAACACATGAAGATGGTATCTGTTCTTTCCCTGTGCTTTGTTTGAATTACAATTTAGCTGAGAAATCAAAGAATGAACATGAAATATTCAATTATTACTCAGTAGGTTACCAAACAGAAGACAAATCAGGGGTGCATGATTGTCAAAATATTGATAAACCATGAAATATATTTATCTATGGAGGAAATCTGGAAAGCAACGGGTGCCACACAGCAGGTCCCACCATCCCAGGAGTCGGGACAACACTTTATGAAAGGGCAGGGGCCGTTTCAATGATTCTGCCAAATATAAGACGGTCCTAGGTGGTATTTCTAAAAGATTAAGGGTCAATGGCCTCAGCCACTGTTTAATGTTTACCTTTTTTTTGCCCAAAGTAATACTTTTTATATACCTTTTGTTGAATGGTTCATATTTCCTATTTCTGATACAAGTGATACAAGTACTATCTGCTTCAGGAGCAGTGATCCAGCATTTGCTACTGGCTATATTTGATAAAAGATGATGGTTTAGGGTTTCAATCAAGTTTTAATATAGAGAAACCTTGAGCACTTGCAGCTGCATCATTTGTTGCATAATCCTGAGGGCTACATGTGGCTCTGTTTGCAGGATGAGGCCCTTGTCTGTGTACAGAGAGTGTCTGAAACATGTGGAAGTTTGCTGTACCATGTTGGTACTCTGCCAGACACAAGTACAAGCAACAAGAACTGTTGTCCGGTTGAAGATTTGTTCAATGACATCACTTTCTCGTCCATGTCCGACACAATTCAACATCATTTTGTTCTCCAACCATCTATAAACTGACTATGAAGGCATTGTATCCAACAACATATTCCACTGTCCATTCTCATATTACGTCCTCAATACCAGTAAGTCTTTGCAGGTTTTCTTGTTTCTTTGATGTCATACGCTTCCATTAATTCCTCTTCTACTGTTTTCAGCGAGGGTTCAAATGTCTTTTTACATACATCATCTGCAACAGAGTCTTTTGGTTGTTCTGAAATGAAATAGAAACAGATATTATCATTCTAAAACTTTTATGATTTTTCACACAACAGGACTTTCAGGTTACACTAAACAATTCCACAAAGTATGCATTAAGGGTAGAAGGATGAGTACACCCTTGTGATCCAAACAAAGTGATAACATACATATGATATAAATTTCTCCAAGCCCTGTTCATCACAACTAAATCATGACCAGTATGAAACAAAATAAACAGTGTCCCAACAATCCTCGCTTTGTACAGTCCTACACAAAATAGACGATTGAATTTCTATACATGAATATACATGTACCCAAGACCAAGAGCCAAACTACACATTCAATAACAATCATGCTAAGATAATTTCTTGCCATATTAATTTAGTTTCGACATCCATTTAAACAAAATTAACAGGCATATGTCAGATGTTTTCAGATGAATAAGCCCTCTAACCAATAAAAAGGGAGGCCATGAATAGTGGTGGACTGTCATCAGGAGAAGCCTTACAAGAGCTATCTCTCATGCCTTTAAAAACAAAAAGCATGCACTGTACGGCCATCAAAGATTTACTCCAACTGAACTTTAAGCAGAGTTACTGTTTTAAAGCTGGGAAGCTAATCTCATCATTTCCATAACTGTCAACCCTTAAGTCCCTCAGCTTTCAGTTAACAGTGATCATAAAAAGGAATGCATAATTTCTATCATGCCAGTGACCAAAGGGGTAATGTGCTTCTTGGGATCAACGGTACACTGCCTTGAAATGATCACATTCATGTGAATTGAAGCTGTTCCATATCAATGAACTGTATGGAACTTAGGATGTGTTCAACAAGTACATCACACAGAAGACATTACTTGTTTCTTACCGACATAACTTTCCTTGGTCTTGTAATCTCTGGAGTCTGAGTCTACGATTGGGATTGGGATGATTCTACCTGTCCTCTTGGACACCCGTACTTTCTCTCCTGCTTCTGTGTAGCGGAAGTCAATGTCTGTCGGTTTGCTGCAATACA
This sequence comes from Heliocidaris tuberculata, assembly GCA_025618425.1. Lineage (NCBI taxonomy): Eukaryota > Metazoa > Echinodermata > Echinoidea > Camarodonta > Echinometridae > Heliocidaris > Heliocidaris tuberculata. Next base: position 38,043,089 of record CM046839.1, on the reverse strand, counting down.
ATAAAAAAACAGCGAATATGTATTGAAATGGGCAGCAGTCATCATTCTATTCTTCAACACTTGCTCTGGCTACATTTGCTCTTTGGTACTCTCAAACACTAACCAAATCCAAATCCTGACATTTTTAAAAGTAGGTGATATTGTTATATGTCGCTTTGGTTCTCACCGAAAATACAGCACATCTATGTGGGATTTTCATTTTACAGTGAGAACAGAGAGTAAACTCTTTCAGAATGATCATTCATTTCTGGTCTGGATAAAATTCACACTCCATCCACACTGTCAAGTAGTCGGGAGCCTGTCCCGAAAGAATAGAGGAGCTTGTTAAGTATATGGGCTACATGGCTGCCATGCTGAAATCTACCATTCATGTGTTAATTACACAAATACCTTGCAAGCTCTCTATTATGCCTAGTCAAACAGGCGCAGATGGACAATGGGTGTGTTTTTTGTTTTGCTATTAAAATGTATAGTCATACACCTTCCTTCTGACAAAGTTTGCCGCATATGTTAGATGGGTTGAAATCGACCCACTTGGGCTTTCGGGGGGCTCTAGTGGCTGAACCCGGCAGCTTTGTTCAGACTGACAAGCTTTTTGTGAACGACATGGATGGTCTAAGTAACTTTAAGGGGTCAAATCTCATATGGAACTATTTCAGGTGACTATTTCAGGACAGGCTCCTGGCCTAAAGTGGGTGACAGACTCCAGACAGAGATTTTTCAATCCTAGTAATAAATTGTTGCCTCTGTTTTTTTGTCTGTGTTGAATTAATAACAAACTGAAATCTACTGATCTAAGAAAAAAAAGTTCACCACTTTATTTAGGTCCAAGCAGAGTCCACATATGGTACAAGTATCAAAGGAGTACTTGTATTTGTTAACTTACTTATCTGAAGGGTCTACTAGGGCAACCTCCCTAACGTCCAAGGGCCCCTCACTTTTGATCATCGTCCCGGAGTAGCCTGGCATTTTGCCTATCCTCCTGTAATGCTGACAAACACAAAAACAAAAGGAACCATTATCACTGGGTTAGTTTGTATAATGGGTTATTTTGTATCTATTTCGGAGAACGATTGTATTGAAAGTCATTGACTTGCTTCAAATCTTGCCTATTCTACTGTAATATAGGTAAGTAAAAAACGAAGGCAACAACTCTCCCATGCTTATTTTGTATCATATTTGGATAACAACCCTAATAAAATCTTGATGTAAGCACATGACTTGCTTTAGGTAAACTTTGCATGAAAACAAATTTGCAACATATGCATTTGATTCTTTACATTGTCTGTTCTTTTCATTGTTCCTCAATTTTGCATTAAAATGAACTAAATATCTATTTTGATTTGCCCCCCCCCCCAAAAAAAAAGAATGCCTTTTCTTTTCTTCACAATATAATAAACATTGATTCAAAAAATCTGAGAATATCCTGTGTTCATGATTGAAATAAAAGTTGTAATTCATTTTAATGAATAAAATTTTTATTCACTGATCCGGGGGGTGTTTCATAAAGCTGTTCGTAAGTTTGTAAACTTACCCATGACTTTACAAATGACTTAGATATAACAAGCCAAATGGTATGCTCAATCATTTTTAACTGCATCAACTAAAGTTGAACTGTGCAGATGTAGATTAACATTCTTATTATAACAAACATTTTTAATGCAAAGTATATTTTTTGCCATAATTTAATTGAGGTTATTGGAAATACAGTCACACTTTGTTAAAACATCAGGAAAAACTTTGGGCATCCTATCTGGCACTAATTCATATTCAAGTCGTTCGTAAAGTCATGCGTAACTTTATGAAACACCACCCTGGGCAAAAAGGAGCTTTAAATTGAAGAATCCTGGGGGGTGTTTCACAAAGAGTTAAGTTTGACTTAAAGTCATGTGTAAGTGTCGATGCACATACGGTTTTAAACGTGTAATCTCATTGGTAGATTGCCCAATAGCGCGCGTCCCCTGAGCATGATCTGACCAATGCGGTGATGTGTCATATATCGCACGCAACTAGGAATTTAAGTGCGACTTTAAGTCAAACTTAAATCTTTGTGAAACACCCCCTTGTTCAATGAGACTACCATGGTTAGTGCTCAATATTTCTATATAGGGAACCATACTTCTAGCTTTCACCACTTTTAATGAATAGTTTACCACATCATAGTCATGTACAAATGGGGCAGTCATTAATCCTTTTAGGACAGGAATTATTTAAAGGTAAAATTGATCACATTTTGTTCTTCAAATTGGCAACAATATTTTTCTTCTAGAGCTACATGGTTCTAATAAAATGTAATGTCTTTGAAAACAATATACATGGTTACCAACTCTGTCGAAAATCTAAAAAAATTGCCAATTTTGATTTTTAAAAATCCAATGATTTTGAACCTCTCAATCTGTTGCCAATTTAAGGATTTTAAAGCTTATTATCCTTTTTAAAATTCCTGGCATCAAATGCAATATGGTCATGAAACAAAATGGACACATTGTGTGCAGAAATTTTTGCTCTTTCTACTCATGCATCTGTTATATTTTATAGGACTCTGAATCAGAAGTTATTGAGCCAAACCACAAAATGTGGTCAATTGTCTCGGAAGGGTTAAAGATGTAAACAGAGACAAAAAAATCGAATTATAATACACTACAATCAACGGTATAGGTACTAAAGTAAAAACCTAGACACAGCACACTGAAAGTACAGAAAGTCAAAAGACTCACAATGTGCTTTTTTTTCTCTTTCACAACAATGCAATGGATTAATCATTATCATTTCTACTGACATTCATATTCTAAACTTACACAATTAAGTCCTTCTACTATGACCCAATTTCTTTGCTTGATGATATCTAAGACCAGTCCTAGTTTACTAATGTCTCTTCCCTTCAGAACTTGGACCTAGACATGTGATAGGTATAAAAAGAAAAGACTGAATATTAGCAATATTATGATAAAACATGAAATTACTTTATGAAATACTGTTGTACACAAATCTTGATTTGAAGCATTGCTTTCAAAAATATATTGAACAAATAATTACTTCCAAAAATATCAAGATGAAGAAGACTATCTTCATCATTCAGATTTGTACATTTTGCTTATTACAAGCATGGTGAAGCATTATTGTTCTTTTATAAAGCAACGAAGCAATTTCAGGGGATTTGATACCAAAAATAAAGACGAACATGTACTAACACATTGACGGACTCTAGGCTCCCCTCCCCCTTTTCAAAATATTAAGAGGGGCACAGGGGTCATTACAGACTCCTAAAATTTTACTCTTGGTCCACATGAAAGTTGCGTGATCGAAAGTTATTCACTTCATAGAATACATGTAAAACCAATCTGTGTTATAATTTTTAACATTTTATTTTATCACATCAACACAAATCAACAAAAACAGTATGTTTGACAGGAGCTGAAAAAGTGAATCCAATCACTGTTGCCCTCTGGCATTCATCTGCCTCACATACAACATAACAAGTCAAATCAGAACTGATTTTATTATTTGCTAAATAAATCTATGTATCTACCTATTATTGCTAGTCTTGTGACAACGCAAGCCATTGGAGCACAAAAAAGTCACAAATGCATGTAGTGCATATCCCCCCCCCCCCAACAGGACAACGCCACATTGCCAGACGCGCGCACATTTGTCCTCTTAACGAGCATGCAGCCCCAGACAACATCTCTCAACAGCCAATCAAAATCAAGGTTTCCATGGGAGTTACCATTGATTGGCTGAAAAGGAAGTTGCATTTGATTTTCCTGAGTTGCGTTCAAACGCAAGTTTTGCGCAACGGGCCCCTGGGCCCCGTTGCATAAAACTTACCATTAACGGTAACTTTGCCATCAATGGTAACTCCCATGGAAACCTTGATTTTGATTGGCTGTTGAGTGATGTTACCATGGTAGTTACCATTGATAGTAGAGTTACCATTAATGGTAAGTTTTATGCAAACGGGGCCCTGGGCCCTCTTCCATAAAAAGTTGCGATTAAACGCAACTCAAAAAATTAAACGCAACTCGATTTTCAACCAATCAGAATCGCGTATTTGGGACTTGCGTTTAATTTTTTGAGTTGAACGCAACTCAGGAAAATCAAACGCAACTTTCTTTTCAGCCAATCAGAATTGCGCATTAAGGACTTGCGTTTGATTTTTAAGAGTTGCGATCAAACGCAAGTTTTGTGCAACGGGCCCCAGTTCTGTTTAATAATAGTAGCTAGCGGAAACAGTAAATATTCATATTTTGAATGACAGCGCCGTAAAAACCAAAAACAACAACAACAAGTGCCTGCACGCCGCGCCCGCGCCGCGCCCGAAAACCTCCGACACTCCGACCCCCGGTCGGTCGATCAAACTAGGTGAGCCGGAAGCCAGGCCAGGGATGTGGTATAGAGAGCGCCCGAGGATCTCTCGCGTGTCATCTCCGAATCGGAAGAACAGAGCGAGCCGCCATGTTGGAGGACAAACAAAAGGGATGGGGAAGCTAAGGTTCTGCATGGAAACACTACAGACTCCGTGCGTTGACTTCGTACACAAGGTAAACACACATCGCAAGCATTCGACTCGTTCACGATTCAAGTGCAAGCCCATCAAAACCAAAACACAGTACCGTATATGCACCAGTAACCGACCGGGCACCAGTATCCGACCGTTCTGGCAATCGAGAGCCAGTGCTCGCCTTTAGACTAATCACTAGCTAAAAAATCGTGCACACATGAACATCGAACAAATACACACTAGTCTACGTACTTTGTATTGACGGCGCACCCGTTACTTTAGAACAAATCCTTTCTAAAAGTCGGTCCTCGGCCTTGTATCGCCATTACAACGAAAAGTTTAAGGAAAAGTTAAAATCAAAACTCATAATGAAATGTTCATTAAAAAGAAAATGTTTTATGTAAATCTTTCTTTTTTAGTATTTTGGCGATGCAGAAGTATTCGAACATCGAAATGACCGGATATTTCGACCTTGATTACGGAAATATTATTCTTTTTCTGCCGTCAAAGTTGAGGTGGCGCTTTGAAGAGCCTGTCACCAGTAACCGATCCCTTGCGCGTTGCGCGGAGTATATGCATTTTACATTATATGCGTGCCATCGGTGCTGTTGTCTGAGTGTGAAAGGCGTTCTAACTATATCGCCTTTTCGGAACGATTCACTGTTCTTCCTTCAGATTTTCGACTTTTTAAATACAATTTTGTTACTTTTTATTCTATGGATATGATAATAAAAATAAGAAATAACTATCAATTTCAAAAGTATTTTCTATCGAAATATTAATTCAAAATAAACTTGTATTTCTTTATCATCCGATGCATGTCTAATCAATCATGGCATAATTGGAAAAGTGATTTTCCTGATTTTATATGACCATGAAAAGTTGAATTTCATTAAAATAATTTAGTGCAAGAAGTTTATTTAGTGTTTTATTATGAACTACTGAAATTTGGGCTTAAAAATATATCCCCCCCCCCCCCCCCCCTCGCCGACAGTGCTAATGGCAAAAACAAAATAATATTCTAGGGGGTAAAAGTCAGTTCTGGATAATGCAAGTTTGATCAACCACAGCCATGCTTATATCAATTAAGGACAAAATTTATATGTTGTATAATTTATTGAAAGAAACCGGACAATATTATGCTACGAGAATATCTTTGTGATTATCATTATCATGCCTATTTGAAATATCATCTTTTCAGTGCTGTCCATAATGCAAATAGGTGAAAAACAAATTTCTTATACTTGGTTACTGAGTGTATATTTCTTTGTTTGTTATAATTACGGATAATATTCTTTTGTATTAAAAGGGGGGGGGGGGGATTGTCACGCCTTCAAGCTCGGTCTGCTTATGTGACCATCCTTCTTTATGATTCATTTATGTTTAAACTATACAATGCAATTACTTGATGATATATTAATATTTGTTTAATATGTTTGAAGAAAAAAAAAGCATAAAGTGAAATTAATTAATCAAATCATGGCAAATCAACTGATTTCAAAACAGTTATATTCATATTTTCCTTATAGTTATAAGAATGATAAAAAATTTTTTTTGGAGATATTTCATTTCTAAACAAAGAGTTTAAGTTCATATAATTTTTGTAAAGTTATGTTAATCTGATTTTTTAGATTTTCTGTGCTTCCATTTATTTAGCGTTGATGTTGCAGAAAGTATATGGAATAAAGGCTCAAGTTAACAATAAGCACGAAAACACTGAAAGTGGCCAAGTGCACCAAAGGTAGAGGGGCTTTAAGAAGTACTTTGAAGAAGAGGAAGAAGAAGAGAATGAACATGACAAGTGTTGAAATAGATGGGAACTGTTTTTATGCTTTTATACAGACGAAAATGTTGATCACCGTCATTCTACTTGTTTTTCTTTTTTTTTTAATAGAACCTGCGAACTTGTATCGTATGTTGAGGGATCGCCATGTAAAATTGTGCCTCTCCTGTCATGTTTTTTTTTTTAAATTTCATTTATGATTTCAAGTAATTTTGGGGTTTAGGTGTGTCAAAATACTTTGCATTGAAATAATAAAATCGTATTTTAATTGCTCGACCGGAAGGCGGAAGCCACGACGTGTATAAATTTCAGGTAAGCGTAGCATTCTATCCTTAATATATATATATACATAGATATATATATATATATATATATATATATGCCTGTATATTTGTGTATGAAATGAAGTATAACCAAAAGTCAGTGGAATAAATTATTCAACTGACTTTAATGAATTTCGTTGGTTTGATGTGCACAAAAGAAGAAATACGCCGACAGGGAGAGGGGCTATAATTGTAAGAGTGCAGGGGAAACCAACATCGAGACTCATATAGTTATAGCAACAGTGAAAACATAAAGCTGGATAAAATATACTGTTGGCGGTTAGATATATAGGCATAGATTTAAGCAACAATATAAATCAATGCATAAAAAATAACAAGCCACATGTAAAAGAGTTTTTTTTAAAAGCAATGACGTCAGGAAAATTCAAACAATATAAATGTCAACAATATATTTTAAACAAATATGAATTGGAAAACTACTGATTTGACGAATGTTAAGCTCTTTCTCATGATTTTCATAGGCTTCGTTATGTTTCAAAATTGAGGGTAGAATAGTACCGTACTTGCCCCCTCCCCCATAAAAATTTGCCCCACTTTCGGGAGCAATCTAAGAACAAAATGGACACATTCTTGAAATCAAATTTGTTACCCCCCCCCCCCTTCATGAACCTTCGCCTGGTCAACCTTTAATGTGGTTTTCAAAAATCAGTGGCCAAATGCTTTAAGATCTCATATCAATCATGAATTGGGCGAGAATGAGTGATACAGAATACGGCCCTATACATCCCCACCAACATGATAATGTTTGAAGCTGAGGTTTAGTCGCATCTCCCCCCCCCCCCCCCCCGCTCTTTATTCATTTTAGGAAATGGACAAAGTAACAAATTTATAAAAACCCTTGCGTTTTAAAACTATAGTATAAGTTTTAGGCCATTCTTGTTGGCATATATAATGCCGTTATTTTAAGTTAGGGACATCAATGAAACTTTTTGAAGGGTGAGGGTATAGGAATAGGGATGGGTCGTATCGGACCAAATTTACATCAGTCTGGAAATTTTTTCCATTAATAACCGAGAACAAAGAAAGAACAGCTTCTCCGATATACATGTATATATATATATATATATATATATCATATATATATATTGTATAGGCCTGCTCATATTTTTAAAATAGATTTGCCGACCTCACTCAAAACTATATATAAAATATCATTATGAGGTTTGCCGACAGATATTTTGGAGGAGGGGGGGGGGGGGGGTACACCGCTAAAAGAGTTCAAAATTGACAGCGAGAAAGAGCGAGAGAGGAGAGATGGAATAATTCGTATCTAAAATCTAAATTGTCTTGAAAATATTACTTTCATCAATAAAGAAGAGGCAGAATGATGACATTACAAGTCTGAAAAGTTATATGATAAAACCTTGATAAAATGGTCTGATGCTCAAACAGACCCGGATTGACTGCTTTGAGCATTAATAACTTGAGCGAATGGGCTACATGACAATGGACATCGCTAAGGGAGGAAAGGCTGACATTCCTATTCAAGCATTTCCGTTGGCTAAATCAGTGATTTTTATAGCCTGTTGGCAAACCGCAAAATGATGACCCCCCCCCCCACCCCCACCCCGCCTTTAAAACAGACTAAATGTTTAACCTCTAACAGCAAATTTGAAAAATTTGAAAGTCTGATGATCAGTTATCCTTGTCGGAAAATCTGAATACACTGTATCTGATGATGATGATGATGATGATGGAGCAACAGAAAAATGAAATGAAGAAAAAAATAAGTTAACTTCCGAGGAAGAATTAAAAGAAGAAAAAGGGAGACAGCTCTGAGAGCATCTCATAAATGGAAGGGGGGGGGGGGATCTTTGACACATCCTCTCTGGATCATGCCCAAATTATTTCTAACACACACAAAAATATTAAAGAAATATCAAAAGCTGAACTTGACATTGGTATTCATATATTTCAGTGAAATTATAAAACAAACATAAATTTATCCAACTAAGCAATAGCTTATCGAATTCTCTATTGAATTCATCTACATTCCTCTTGTTAAAAAATAAAAAAATAAAGGAAATGAAAAGATAAGATAGAATAAATAATTCTAAAGCATGCCAAGTTTATAATAATTCAACTCCAGGGGCGTATATGGGATTTCTTTTAAATGGGGGAGGGGCTCCGATTTCCATTCTGATAAGCCCCCCCCCCCCCAAAAAAAAAAAAAAAAAAAAAAAAAAAAAAACTGACCCAAAACGAAACATAAACAAAACAAATAAAACAAATTAACGAAACAAAAAAACGAAACAAAGCAAAACTAAAAATAAAACTTACAATTGAAAAAGAAAGCATAAAAAACAAAAGTAATCAATCATAAAATACCGGGGGGGGGGGGTGGGGGGCAATGAAATTTCCCCCAAATATTCCGACTATAACTAGTAACAAAGGAAAGAAAATCACTAAGATAAAATTTTCTTTACAATATTCAGACAAAGAAAAAAGAGATAAGAGAAAGATAATTAAATTTGAGAGTTGAGTCGAAATATATATATCCAAGCAGTACATTTTCAATAAAAATGTTTCTTAAATGGGAAACAATGTTATTGGTACACGCACCCCTCAAAAAATGAAATTAACAAACGCAAACATAATTCTGAAAAATATTTTAAAATTTTTGTCCAATTCAAGCCAAACAAACCGCCGCGCCCATTATGACTGTTCAGTGTGTAAATAACATAGCGCGCGATAGTGGCCGGAAACTGGTCTCGATGTAGCATTGCGCAATTCGATCGCTGCGTGAGCGTCGGACCACCTTCGCGTGAATGAAACACATCATACGAAAGCGGAGGATTTCAGCTTCAGTTTAACGATAGAATGAGACAAAAAGGTGAAGTAATACAGTTTGTAGGTCGCTAAAACTGCTTTGAGGATTGTGTAATAGCGTCATCTATCAGTACCCGATCGGCTACTGGTGTAGTCAGATCGGCTACTGGTGCACGAATTGCTCGCGACATTATCGGGTCGCCAGCGCTTGTCGACGAAAGATTTTGGGAGTGAGTTCCGATATTATTATGTCCAGAATTTTTGCATAATAGTATGAAATAGTAGATATTAAGATAAATTATACATTTCTTGATATTTGAAGAATTTTCAAAATCGATCGGTTACTGGTGCATATACGGTACGGTACGTTAACTCGTATTCATCATCATACTTTCTTCATTCGTTTTTTGTAATTTTCGCACTTTTTTACGACATCATGGTGAACTTTTGTGCCATAGCAAAGTGTGGAAACAGATCTGGTAGGGACAAGAAGTCATTTTACCGTCTTCCTGCTGAAATTTCGAGAGAAGGGGAAAAAACTTTGCAACTTTCATGTGAACGTCGTAAAAAATGGCTCGCTGTGATTTCACGAAACCTCAAAACAACAAGTCTACCATACATCCGTGTGTGCTCCGATCACTTCATCTCCGGTATGTCTATCTTAGAACTTGCTAAACCCAAGGGTGATTTTCTGAAATTGTTGTAACTTTTGTTGTAATTTTTGTTTTATCTTCCGGAGATAATACCTTGCTAATACTGCTGTAAATTGGTGTACTGATAATTGTTTTAAGGAGATATCTATTAAAGGATCGCAATCGTTTGTATTTTCTCTTAAACTTGTTTAAACTAGATTTGCATTGTCTTATGCAATCAGGTAAGCTATTCCACAGTAATGGACCTTCATAAAATACTGATGATTTTGCTATCCGTTTCCGCATCAAAGGTGGATGAAATTTATCATTTCGGGTATTGTATGTATGTACATTGGACTGTATTGAGTAAGAAGGATGATTCAAATGACTTGGGAAGCAAGTTATTATAACAGCAGTACATAAAAATAGCAACATTGTATTGACACAGTTCATCAATTGGTAAAATATTAGTTTTTTTTATCGAAGGTTTAGTAGAAGACAGATAATCAGAGCGAGTTAGAATACGAATAGCTTTCTTCTGTAAAACATGTATGCGGCTTAAATTGCTTTTAAAAACAAACCCCCAAACCATGATGCAATAACTTAAATATGATGTAATAAAAGAATGGTATAAGACCTTAAGGATATCAAAAAGCTAATTTATTGAGTATTCCTATGCTTTTTGCAAGTTTATTACTCAATTGTGAAATATGCGAATTCCATGTAAGTTTTTTGTCTATTGTAACACCTAAAAAGTTAAATTCTTTAACACACTGGATTGGGCCGTTTCTAAATCAGGGCTGTCAACCCTCCCGCATTTGGAGGGAGTCTCACGCCATGACGCTTATTCTCCAGCCATCCTTCCAGCGTCAAAGCAGGAGACTCCCGCCACGATGCCCTTCCTCCCGCTCTCCCGCCAAGCATGTAAATCTCCCGCTTTATGAAAAAACCTCTCTCCAAACGTTTAAAATGATAGCTTGTCAGAGATTTTTGGACTTCAGAAGAGACCCCAAAATGCTGAGGACCTTTTTTTTTTTTTTTTTTTTTTTTTGCTTGTCAGAGATTTTTTGACTTCAAAAGAGACCCCAAAAAGTGGAGGGCAGGCGAGAGAAAAAAAATCATGAATCTCTCTCCAAGCAGTTCCCCAAAGTTGACAGCCCTGTTCTAAATAATAATCTTGTAAAGCAGTGTTATGACCACTAATGAGGCTACCCTGATTAAATATGACTGAATAAATAAAAATAAATTAATATGACTGAATAAATAAAAATAAATTAAGTGTGAGATGACATGATGTCTGATTCTGATGAGGAGTGTGACTGTGAGAGAGTGGCCAAACTGGCCATGTAAGATGATAAGGCGGGTCTAGCTCACTACACTAAACTACAGTACAGACAGAGTTGGGAAGAAGAGAGAGAGAGAGAGAGCGAGCATCAATTCATAAATTAAACCAAAACATTCACTGAACAGACTGCAGCACCAGTCACCTACATGGAGCATAATTAACAAGACTCTACATCACTGGCATACTAAAGGGGGGGGGGGGGCAGTTGCCCCAACAAAATTCAAATATGGTTTATTTTTAATCTGATAACAGTGGTTTACAGATGTTGTTGAAATGGCATGATTTCCCTCTTGAATAAACAATTGCCCATTATGTCACACAGTTGTGTGATGTAGATTTTTTTCTCCCCCCCCCAAAAAAAAGGTTTTGCTCATTACACCACAGTCTACATATCAACAATGACAATACATGTCAAGGATATTATAGTCTACTAATTAAATTAAAAGAAATTAAATGTCTCCTCACAATTATACAGCCAGGGTAACCTCATTTATGTATTTTGTCTTTATACATTCTTCTAGGGAAACCATCAGCACTTTATGACTCTACCAATCCAGACTGGGTACCATCATTGAAGCTGGGGCATGACGGTGTCAGCATACAAGGCGTTGAGTGCGATTCAGACAGGTATAATAGAGCTCAAGCACAGCATGTAAAAAGAAAACGTAGTGATGCTGCTGAAGCTCTTCTGGAGTTGAATAATATTGATCCAGTTGCTGAGGACCAGGAAGAAGAAGTTACTGGAACTGCAACACAAACAATGCTGCAAGGACAGTCTCTTTCTAACATGGAGCAGGAGATTCAAAGACTTTTCAATGAAAATCAAGAATTGAAGAACCAGCTAGCAACGCAACGCCGCCAATTTGACCATTTGAATAACAGATTAACCATGCATATCAATCTTGCTTGCATGCTTCATGGTCAAGAAATATCCAACTCCTATTCATTGGAAGTATGATTACATTTATTAATGACTTGAATTTTTTTGCTTACTTCTGCATTGCATATACATGCATACATGTTATTTTGTCTTTCAATTCAAGGTTTAAGAAACAGCCAAATGACTGAGTTGTAAGAACTTACAGTTCAACAGCATCGAAAGTTGAGGAATAACGGGTTACAATGAGCATGAATTTATAAAAAATAGACATAAAAAGGAAAAGTTTAATAATGCATATCAATCTTGCTTCAGTTGCTTGCATGCTTCATGGTCAAGAAATATCCAACTCCTATTCATTGGAAGTATGATTACATATATTAATGACTTGAATTTTTTTGCTTACTTCTGCATTGCATATACATGCATACATGTACATGTTATTTTGTCTTTCAATTCAAGGTTTAAGAAACAGCCAAATGACTGAGTTGTAAGAACTTACAGTTCAACAGCATCGAAAGTTGTGGAATAATGGGTTACAATGAGCATGAATTTATAAAAAATAGACATAAAAAGGAAAAGTTAGAATTGAAAATGGAAATTTTTTTCAATTTTTGCTAAACCTTTTTTAAATGTCAAAGTGCAAGTCTGTGGAATTTATTTCAATTATGTTTTGGAAATATGTGACATGAATGTAATAATCATAATGTCCATATTAGCGGGTCAGCTCGCTATTCATAAGGACTGCTATTCATTTAACACACGTTATGAATAGCGGTCCTTCTGAATAGTTATGAACAGTGAATGGATGTCCTTATGAATAGTAAGGTAATTTGTCTGTGGTTTGCTCGCTATTTAGAAGAACTGCTATTCAAACAAAACCGCTATTCATTTAGTCATGCGTTATGGATAGCGGTCCTTATGAATAGCAGTCCTTATGTCTAACGAGGTTACCCCCGTATTAGTGTTATTAGAGAAACCTCCAGAATATATTCATTGTGTGAAGAATTTAAAAAAAAATAGAAATGATATCTATTTAACATTTCCTGTGTACTTTTTAATAACATTGTTATTTGTGTGGTTGTAGTACTTTCTTTCTTCCAATCGCTGTCACTTTTACTCTTTATTTTTCTATTTCTCTCCTTCTCTCTCTCTCTTTCAATTGCTGTCACTTTTACACTTTATTTTTCTATTTCTTTCCTTCTCTCTCTCTTTCAATTGCTGTCACTTTTACACTTTATTTTTCTATTTCTTTCCTTCTCTCTCTCTCTCTCTCTCTTTCAATTGCTGTCACTTTTACACTTTATTTTTCTATTTCTTTCCTTCTCTCTCTCTTTCAATTGCTGTCACTTTTACACTTTATTTTTCTATTTCTTTCCTCTCTTTCATTCGGTCACTTCTGCACTTTTATAATTCTCCTGAATTTTTCAAACTGGTGTACATGCGCTAGCAGCGCTACAGTGAAAACTCAATACAGATATAAACAAATGTTATACATGTATGACAAACTATTTTTCTCGGTCCAAATTAAATAGATTTGCATTGTTTCTATGGTACCAGTCCCAAAGACCTTGTTATAATGAGTTTCCCCTGTATATTTGAGCCTTTCATTCATTTCAAGTCGCTTTGTTTTCATTCTGTGCCATTTATATACGATTGATCATCAACACAAAACATATTTGGCTAAATTAAATTGAAGTAATGAAAAATAAAAAATATTATGAATAGCACTTTTTTGCTTTTAATAAATGTAGCAATTCCACAAAATGGAGATGTACACAAGATCACAAGTTAGAGAATTGCATGTCGATGAATTTTATAGTTATTTAAAATTTATTTTTTACTGTACTCATTTTCTTCTTACAAATGCAGCATGCGAGCAAAATTAAGAAATAAATGTACACACTTTCACAAACCCGAGTTTGAGAACCTTTCAACTTGTACATTTGTATATATTATATTTTATAATAAAGTGGTAACAAATTAAAAAACACTATTATTCAGCCCTGTTAAGTTGAATACAATGTGCAAATTTTTGAAGAGTGTATACTGTAACACCTGAACTATTTCTCATTAATCTGATATTTAGTTAACCTTGCCACAATCTTATGTACAAGAACAGAGGGTACCCCCCAAAAAAAATCATACAGAATATTGGACAACTGATGACCATTCTCACTTCTATGCCTGATAATGCAAAATGATTAGAGTTTAAGACAAATACTTTTCTATCTACACTCCTGAGAGGGGAATAAGGAAAAGTGTTGAGTATTGAATTTCTATACCTGTAAACTGTACTAATAAATTAGCTGATCTTTGTACAATTTCTGCAAAAGGTGGTAACTTCAGTTTTTATTAAAATGACATTAAAATAACATGTATGCAGTGTTGCAAAATATTTTTAAAAGATATCAATAATTGTGTTAGTGACAAAGGACATACATGTACATGTCGTACATAAAATCACCTTTAAAAAAAAAAGAAGAAATTAGAGTAAGAAAGAGGATGAATGTGCGCGAGTGTCTGGCAACATGCACTATTTGTGACTTTTTTGTGCTCAAATGGCTTGCATAGTTGGAAGACTAGCAATAACATTGATTTATTGTACATAGTAAATATAACAATACAACAATAAAACATACATCACAACTATATAGGGCTATTGCATTAACATCTTATATGAGTCACTACTTAATAAGCAAGAGATGAGAGATTTTGAGAGAGAGGGGAAATAAAGGAAATATTCTTGGAGAGAGAAAGAAACAAGAGAACAGGAATACATGTAGGAGTGAATAAGGAAATGAAAAAGAGATTAACAGAGGGGAAGGCAAAAAGAGAAGAATCTCTGGAGATCTATCCTAACGATATGATGTTGTTTTCTTACCAAGTCCCCTTTGAAGATCTTCCACTCTTTGATAGGTTCAACCTGGACCTTTGGACGATCTCTCCCAGGCAGGTTTTGTATCTGAGCTTGGATGGTCCAAGGCCTGGACATAGTGTAGCGATAATGTCGATTAGCTTTCTTCCAAGTAGGAACCTGCTTCCTTGCCATGAGCAATAAATCTGTTAGTCGCACCATGATAATTTTCTCTGCAGCAAATCTGGAATATTTTCAGAATTTAGGATTCATAAAGTCAAATAAAATTAAGCCTGCTATTCAATTAAATTTTAGACATAAAATCTCTTGTTCAGAACCTATTATCATGCATCTTGTTTTAAAAAAACAACAATATTTCAACATTTCAGATTCATATTTACATTCCAGCAACACTCTAAACATCAGCTTTTGAAAAAGCAATGTCATTTGAAGTCATTAAATTTTTTCTTTATCTCAAATAAAATCCCTTGATTAAAATCATCAAGACATCAGTTATCCTTTAAAGCCTTAAAGGTATCGTACAGTAGTGGGAAAGGTGGCGCTTTGGATATTTAACTACTTTGTCAGCTGGAATGGAAATTACTACATATACTGTTGCGAAATGATTAATTTCGAACATAGGTGACGTTTGTTTGAAGAAAAATGGTTTAGAAATGGCTAAAATATCCAAAAAGATATACATCGAATTACTTGCGCGGTACCGTAAGTGTGTGTAAACAATGTGTGCGAACCGCTATGCGCCGTTGAGCCGGGAGCGTCGGGGTAGGTGGTCCTTAGCGAGGGTATAAGGTAACCGTTGATATTCCATCATTTGAATTATTTTACTGAAAAATCACCGGAAATCATGAATAGAATACCGGATTATCTCACTCATGTATCTTTTTATGCAAGCCGAACAATATGAAACTATTTTTGAGCAGTTTCATACCAACTTTCATTTTGCTACCACTACTGTTTATTAGCTTTAAAGGGGAATGAAACCCTGGGGGGAAATCCATTTTAATAAAAGTGAGGATAGAGAGAAGCAATTTTAAAAAAGTTCCATCAAAATCGGTTAAGAAATGAGAAAGTTATGAAAGTTTGAAAAGTCTCAATTTACTTTCTATGGTGATCCTCAAATTGGCAATGTTGCTTCAAAGTGACAGGTAGAGTAGGACAACTCTCCATGTGTTTTCTACACAAAATTTCATATTTTCTCCATTATCTCTGAAGATGATGCTTGTCTTTTTGTGAACTCAACATATGTTGTGTCAAATACATTTCTCCATGATATATCTTGAGCTAAGGAGACAAGCTGCACCTTGAGAGATAATGGGGAAAATATAAAATTTTGTGTACAAAAAACATGGAGAGTTGTCATACTAAACTTGTACATAGAAGTCAAACATACATTTTAAATTGATTAATTTTGTAGTACTAGTAGGTGTACATTGTTTTTAGCGACATTGAGGGATGTTGCATTGAAAGTTTAGTGGGTCGGCTAATATCGTGGCTGAGGAAACCACTCATTCGTTAGCACGCAATAATAAAGTGCAGAGTCTATGGACGGGGAAAGGGGAAACCAATGCATGTAATGCAATGGAGTGAATGATGGTTTCCTCGGCTCAAGTTCAACCACGATAATGCCAGTGCCAGTGCACTCACGGGACCATCACTATATGGGGCTGTGTCAATTTTGGCCTGTCACGACCTCTAAGTTGAAGAGGTAAAAACTCCAATATAATTGGCAAAATTTTGAGAAAATACTTCCTTCTACATTTTAGGATGATAGAATATCTAATTTCATGCCAGATCCTTTGATAGGATCTTTATCATCTTCATCAAGTGAAATTTTCAGGCTGTTTTTGGTTGGTGATCTTGCTCCTCGGCCGCACACATGTGTGCAAGATATCACACACTTGCTATGGGAGGCAATTGCTCATGGTATCTCCAATAACCTCGCATAAGTGTGAGTGGTGCCAGTGGCAGTGGGTCAATGTCAGAGTCAGACACCGTGCAAAGCATGGCGTCTGGTCGGAGACTCGGACTACCACGATACAGCCCATTTCATCACACCCATTGGTATTTACATGTACACATACACTCGGCACACAAGTGCAAGGCCGGCCGGCAGTAAGCTGCGGGGGCCGGGGGGGGGGGGGGGGAGGGTTCGATACGACTTGATTGACATGTTGGGAATCGAGGATACAGTAGACTACTAACAAAAATGACAACATATGGGACAATAGGTTAGAAATCGATATTCACGAATTTGGACATAGATAAGTCATAAGATTGATTTAAGCTCGGTTAAAGTCACAATCTAATCTAAACGGGTACAAATAAAATTTAAAAAAATTACTTCTTAATAATGTAATTAGTTACCTGCTATCTTTATCAGCGTTAAGCAAACAACTCGGAGCAATTTGAGCAAATCTTTTTCTCTTTCAATTCACTGAATCTGCCGACCAATTAATAGCACGCTGTTGTCGTTAAACAGGCAAACGTGAAAAGAAAAAGATATTTGAAATTAAGTGTTCCAAAATTCCCACACCATAACAAAATGTAATTTTTGTTTGTTTGCAACGGGCGTAAATCCTTTCTTTTAAATTCTTTATCTTCCCCTAAGTTCTTCTTTATGAGCTTCAGTGGTGTCAGGATAAAAATATCCACCGTAACGCTACTCGATCTTCTTCTTCTTCTTTTTCTAATAATAATAGCCGTTTCAATAGCGCCCTATCATGTAACTTCTAAGAATGTCATGTCATGTGCAAAAGAGTATGTAAATGCACCGTGCAATTTTTTATTCCCCCTTTTTAAAGGACAAGTTTTAAATGAAAATTTCGAGATTGAAAAAAATACATATTATTTTGTACTTATTCTAGAAATGTCAGATAAAGTTTTCAACCCAAATCTATGGCATTTTAGCAATTCTGCATCTTTTCACTAAATATATCTGTGGGATTCCTCCCGTCCCTAAATATACCCTGTTTTAGTATCCCATGACAAACCTCTTCCAAATCCATGAAATTTCTGACCATTTGTTCCTTTGACAGTCAGTGATGAAACTTTCATCCAGGGGTGTCGATCCGTGTTCATGATCCGGGGGGGGGGGGGATGACCGGCGAGTGAGTGAAGCGACTGAACAAGGGAGGGTGTGGGAGCGGGTATCCCCCCCCCCTCCCACACAGGGGACTTAAAAAAAAAATTTGTCCATAAAACTTGCATTTTAGAGCATCCCAAAATGGTTTTCTGAATTTTCTTCGATATTTCGCATTTAGATTGTGGCATTTCTTATTTCCTTACTTCTAATCATTAAAGAATGTGATGTGACCGGCGAGTGAGTGAAACGACGGAGCGGGGGAGGGTGTGGGAGGGGGTATTGCTCCTCTATAGAACTTGCATTTTAGAGCATCCCAAAATGGTTTTCTGAATTTTCTTCGATATTTTCACATTGAAATTATGTCATTTCTTATTTCCTTACTTCTAATCATTAAAGAATGTGTGATTAATGAGTTTGGATGATTATTAGTTTTAAGTTAATGTGTCATATTCTTATTTTATTTTATTCAAAAATATTGGGAGGGGTGATAATACAGGCCATTCACCCCCCCCCCCCCACCACAATTTTTTTTTTAATGTACCTATACAGTGGCCTGGGTTAAGCCACTTTCGAGAATACGGGTCAAATGAGGCAGTGTCGTACCCACAATATTTTAAAGGGGTGTGTTTAAGTTTTTACTCCAAAATTCTCGAACAAGCCAAGCCCCCCCCCCCCAAGAAGGTTATCAGTATTTTGGGGGTGTCTTTTTAGGTTCTAGGACACCTACCCCCTGGACAACCACCCCCCGGATAACCACCCCTAGGATAATCACCCTCTAGGACAACTACCCCCTAGGACAACTAACCCCTAGGGCAACCACCCTCTAGAACGACTACTCCCCGGGACAATTACCTCCCAGACAACTACCCCATAGGACAACCACCCTCTAGGACAACTACCCCCTGGACAACTACCCCCCCCCAGACAACTACCCTCTAGGACAACTACCCCCCGGACAACTACCCCCCGGACAACTACCCCCCCCCCCCAGACAACTACCCCCTAGGACACGTGTCCAGGGGTAGTTATCCGGGGGTAGTTGTCCTAGAGGGTGGTTGTCCTAGGGGGTAGTTGTCTGGGGGGGGGGTAGTTGTCCGGGGGGTAGTTGTCCTAGAGGGTGGTTGCCCTAGGGGATAGTTAGTCGGGGGGGGGGTAATCATCCTAGAGGGTAATTGTGCCGGAGGTAGTCGTCCTAGGGGGTGGTTGCCCTAGGGGGTAGTTGTCCTAGGGGGTAGTTGTCCTAGAGGGTGGTTATCCTAGGGGTGGTTACCCGGGGGGTGGTTGTCCAGGGGGTAGGTGTCCGGATACGCGCTGGCTCACCTGACATGAAAGTAACAAGTAGACACTAGCGTAGCTGGGGGGGTGGGGGTGTGGGGGCAGCCTGACCCCCCCCCCCCCCCCCTCGACAACTTCTTCCCCCATTTTTTTTGGGTTTTTTTTGAGAATTATGGAGGAAAACTGAACCCCTTAAAATCTGAGGACCCCTCCCCAATGAGTGACTTTTGGCTGGCTGGCTGGCTGGCAAAAAAAAAAATAAAAAATAGCCTACCCCCCCCCCCCCTCCCTACTGAGCGAGTTTTGTAGGGCTTGCTAGAAAAAAAATACGGATCTCCCTTTTAGAGCTGACTGATAACCTTTTTTTTTGTTGTTGTTGTTGTTGTGGTTATTGCTGTCAGAGAATTATGGAGGAAAACATCTGATAACCACCCCCCCCCCCCCCCCCCCCCCCCCCCCGAGCGACATTTTTTGAGGTCTGGCAAGAAGAAAAAAATACGGGTCTCCCTCCAAGCAGAATTTGTGACAATTGACAAAATTTGCCCCCCTTGTAAAAAAATCCTGGTACGCCACTGCAAGTAGACCTACATTACATAAATTATATCAGTGATAAAAGAGGGGTTCATAATCTCTAATTCTACTTTTTAGTAATATTTTATACAATAGACCGCAACATTCGCCATGCGAATTTCCGAATCTTACTTGGCCATATATGGGCTCGCTAGCAGGTGTCGCTTGGATTTCTAGCTACGGGAAGGTTGTGGCTAGGATAGGCTAGGCTAGCTCTATAAGCTATAGGCTCGGCTGCGGCTGTTAGCATTACGCCGACTAATTGGGACGCTGACGAGCAATCTGGATTGTAGACCATAAAATACGTCTTCATTGTCTTTTTGGTGAGTACCTGTGTCATTGGATACATGACATGGAGAACTTCAACTTGCAAAGAACATGACCAGTGGGGTTTGAAAACTTGTCAACTTGAAGTTGCTGATAAATAAAGTAACAAATCCATGACAGTATTCCATTTATTTAATTTTAAGCAGGGTATGCCTCCAGGGCGCTCACCCGCCGCTGTCGGCCTACGGCGGCGGCGGGGCTCCCTGGAGTTAGAAGCAGGGGTTTACTGTAGGTAGTGGATCCAGTTTCCGAACACTTTTCAGAAAATCAACGGTAGCAAATAAAATATCAAACGAATATCTGTCAAACTTACGTAATGAATGCTCAAAGTCCTACAGAAAAAGAAGTTGATGGAATTTTAAAAAGACAACGTAGATTTAATGGTGCTAAATGCACTTTCGTATCCATGGCATGTGCATTGGGTACCCTACCCCTACCCCTACCCCTACCCCTAACCCTAGGCCTAGGCTAGGGTACCCTAGGCTAGGGGTAGGGGTAGGGGTAGGGTATGGATACGAAAGTGCATTAGCGCCGATTTAATAATAGTAATACGATATTCCCTTCCGAGGACCGAGCGAACCCCTTCCCAACGACGCGGCGTTTTCGTCCCCCTGAAAATGGTATTGTATTTCCGAACGTGTCCCTGGCCCTATGGGAGAAATTTCCTCATTAGACCTATGCTCAGTCTAATCAACAAAAATATTACGCACACACTTTTTGTTATCACTCATAGTTCGGCAGGTCGATCGCATGTTCTACACGAACATGCTTTATATCGAGGGTTGCCAAATGCCAATATATAAACAACGGCCACTGCATGCATGTTATGCAGTAATATACTCTCTCTCTCTCTCTAAACATTAGACAGGAATGGATCAGTTGTGAGGTCTCTGAAATCGGCAGTTTTAGGTTAAAGTTTCAAAATAGAGATTTTTTTTTAGAATAAGGGATTTTTCAATCAATTATTTAATCGTTTTCATGGTTTCATGTAAAAGTAAGATATCATTTACGGTTTTTTGCCTCATTTTATGATCTGCTACCTTTTGTTCTCTGTCAAATAGTGTGGAGAACATGCACGTAGTCCCACGCGTATGAAAGTACATTGGATGAGTGGGTTAAGCCACTGCGCCTAACTTAACTTTACACATTCGGTATTACCATCCTGTTTGGAAAGACAGTGCTTGACTGTACCTAGTACATTGGATGAGTGATATACATTATAACATCTAGATTGTAATGTTAATGCACAGGTAGGATGGGGGGGTTGCATTTCCAGACACTTAACAAAAATTAGCCTGTCAATTTTGCCATCAGATTTTACGAAAAACATGCATCCAGTAACACTAAAACAAGTGAATATTTGCAATCCACATGATTTTCATCCTATCCTGTGAAAGATTTGTGACAATTTACCTGAAAAGTTGTTCGATTTACTGTTTAAAAATGACCTGTCTGGATTAACCCTTTCGAGACAATTGACCACATTTTGTGGTTTGGCTCAATAACTTTTGATTCAGAGCTCTAAAAAATATACCAGATGCATGAGTAGAAAGAGCAAAAAATTCTACACATCCTACGTCCATTTTTGTTGCATGACCCTATTGCATTTCAAGCCAGGAATTTTAAAAATGAGAATAACCATTAAAATCTTTAAATTGGCAACACCTTAAGCGATTCAAAATCATTGTTTTTTATCAAATTGGCAAATTTTAAAACTTTTCCACAAATTCGTAACCATGTACATGTATATTGTTTTCAAAGACATTACACCTTATTAGAACCATGTAGCACTAAGAGAAAAATATTATTGTTGCCAATTTGAAGAACAAAATGTGATCAATTTAGCCCTTAAATAATTCCTGTCCTGAAAGGGTTAACAACAACGTCTGGGTATACAGGTGATTTAATACCGATGAAAAATTGGTTTTTAATTAATCTATCTACAGTAATTTTTAGGACCGGCATGTAACGATGGCAAGAGAGCCTTGGAAGAGAGGGAGAAATGTGATCACTGGGAGAATGAAAGATGAAGGGAGTGTAACCAAAGAAGGCCCTATCATCAGTCAAGACAGTGGAAAGGCTAGTGTGATACAGCTAG
Organism: Heliocidaris tuberculata; assembly: GCA_025618425.1. Classification (NCBI taxonomy): domain Eukaryota; kingdom Metazoa; phylum Echinodermata; class Echinoidea; order Camarodonta; family Echinometridae; genus Heliocidaris; species Heliocidaris tuberculata. Next base: position 38,020,608 of record CM046839.1, on the reverse strand, counting down.
AACGAGAGTTAAAGGTAACATATACTCAAATTAGTGTTGAGTAGCAAAATATTTAAGGGAATTAAATATAGAAATAATTTTGATATATAAATATTTTTATTATAATTAATATAATATATAATAGAGATCTATTTTATTATATATTTTTACTTTTGTGTTTTTAATTTTTTTTCTTCATATTTTAATATATTATTATTGTTATTGTTATTATTATTATTATATTAATATTATTATTATTATATTATTCCCTTAACTGTAAATATTGTGAACGATAAACAATCTTTGAATTGACACTAAACAGTATTGTTTGTCTTTATTCAAAATACATTATGTATGATTCTTAATGTTCTTTTTCTGATTGATGAATACATTCAATATTATTTTTCTTGTTTTGTTTCCTTTTCATAGGCCTTAAAGGAAGAAAATGCAAAATTGCAAAAGGACTTGGACAATGTCAAGTGAGTGCCAAAAAAAATCTGGTTGAAAATTCTACCAAATTCTATGGGGAATAATAAAATCACACAAACATCCCCTACCAATGGGGCAGTGAAACGTCGTTGATTTCTTTTTAATGCCTAATAGAAAATTTCTAATTGGAAATGCTCTTTTCTAGTATGACATGATTGATTGAAGGCACTTGTACAGGTATGAGGTTATCTAAGATAACCTTGTACTCCTACATAGCCATACATGTGTGATTTCCTCAATACATGTAGGTGTTGTATAGATTACCCTGGATTGGTCCAGGATAGATCGTACTAGAAGAAGGGGGGGAATTATAATTTAAATACCTCTTTTCATCTCAGAACTCCAGATTTGTAGCAAAGTATATTTGAAAAGTACCTGAAACAAGTCATCTGACAGATCTATTAATAAATTCAATTTTGCTTACATTGATTAGTGCAGCAGTGAATCTTCTCCGTAGTCCCACATAGCTTTGAGCCTATGAGTGAATTGGATCTGTCAGTTGTTTCAGTTGACCCCTAGTGTGAAGTTAGTCAGTCGCTATAGGTTGCTTTTTAGCAACACCATTTCTACCAGCCTTCCATTTCTTTTTAACCCTATAACTACCGGATACTCTAATTCCCATAGCTTTAGTACAGAGACCACCCAGTTCCTGTAGGCAACAGGCAAATGGTGTGTCCAGTCCTTTCAGAGCCATGCACTCCTCTCCTGGGGTCCAAGTTTGTCAGGGCCTCTCCATCTTTTCCATAATGCTTTTAACTCTTTCATGACAGGAATTATTTGAGGGCTAAATTGATCACATTTTGTTATTTACATTGGCAACATAAATACTTTTATTTTAAAGCTACATGGTTCTAGTAAAATGTAATGTGTTTGAAAACAACATACATGGTTAAGAACTTTGTGGAAAAGTTGAAAAAACAAAAAAAAAACAATGATTTTGATCCTCTCAAGGTGTTGCCAATTTAAGGATTTTAAAGCTTATTCTTCTTTTTAAAATTCCTGCTGTCAAACGTTATATGGTCATGCAACAAAAATGGACACAGTGTGTCCAGAAATTGTTGCTCTTTCATTCTACTCATGCATCTGGTATATATTTTAGAATTGTGAATCAAAAGTTATTGAGCCAAACCACAAAATGTGGTCAATTGTCTTGAAAGGGTTGAGTCTTTTCATGCTCTGACCAAACTATGTGCACTATTGGAATGATTTATCTTGGTCCAGGAGCATCTATGATCAGCTGGTATCAGAAGGTCCTATGGAACGGTATAGTGAGAGACGAGTGAATCTACTCAAGTCACAAGTTATTCAACTTGAGAGACAGGTACAGAAAGTAGAATTCAATGGCAAGACAAAAAAACGATTGAAATGGGTGTCCTGACATTCATCTACTGACACTTGCTCTTGGAGTTATTTCATCAAAGGTTTAGGGTTGCAGTTGGGTTTTAGATTTGGTTTAAAGGGATGGTTAATTTCTGGGGAAGGTAAAAAATAATTTGTGAGCTTTCTCATTCTTTTTGCCCGAATGCCCAAATGCACGAATGCCCGAATGCCCTCACATTAAAATATCACAAGAAACAGATGAAATGTTTGGCCCAAACATTTGTGTGTAGTCCCATATACACATTTCTGTGTGCAGTGCATGTGACTCTCAGCAGGATTGAGTCAATTTCTTATCATTTTGTTGATTCCAAAACCTTACAGCATACACCGATTCTTATGTGCTATATAATCAACCTTTCCCCAATTGCTTTGAGACAGTTTCTTTCGCAATTCAGTCTCATGACCAGAACTCAACTTTTTCTTTAAGGGCTGGTCACATTTGTCTGAAAATGATAACAAGATTTGTCATTAAAGGTACACCCTAGAGCTGACCTACTATTAACAGACACAAGCATACCTACGCACACTCACCATATAGTAGGGTGTACCTTTAATTGAAAATCTCGTTATCGTTATCATACAAATGTGACCCGCCCTGTAGGATTAGGGTTAGGGTTAGGTATAGTGTTTGGTCCAGGGATGAAGTTAGAAATTCAGGTAGTGTTGTAGGATATTGACTGGGGAGGAAATGTTGTGTCATGCAACCTTGAACTTACAAGGATTTCAAATGTATCTGAAGATTTTTTGAAGAGCATTTCAGTAGGGTCTGATGTGTCTCTCGGATTTGACACACTTTGTGATGAAACTAAATCAAAAGTGGAAACAGATTACCTCCTAGCTGCAATGTTGGTGTTTTCAGAACTGTACATGCACCTTAACAAGTCTTATCATGCTTTGAGGGAAATGCTCTTTGAAATATTGCAAGAGTGAATAGTTAAGAACTGAAATTGAAGATTTTGAGCATCTCGATATGTTATTTGATAGACATATTGCCAGACAGGCAATCAAATTACAATTAGTAAGTTGTACTAGTTGAAAATTTACTTCAACATTTAAGGTTTGCTAGAATGAAATGTGATGTTTGATATGTTTACTGATCTATGATTTTCCCTACTTCATGAAATTCTTCTTTTGTGTTTCTCTGATTTTTTTTTCCACCCAAGGTCCTAATGCAAGCTGAGGCTCTGAGCTCCAGATCTGGTGTCCTGTTTGAGGTGGAGAATAATCTTCAAACTATTGCTGATAACTTCAGGTATTGAAGAATGAACCAAAGTTTTTAAAAGTCAGGGTGAATGAATCATATGCCCTTATCATAGATTTGAAGGAGATCTGTGACTTGGTTCTATATTCCCGTGATGTTCAAGGTTTTTTTGTTGGATTTTGATAAATTTTGATTTATTAGTAGGGACTTGGGATAATAGAAGTGATTTGCAATGTGAGATAAAATCTTTCGAGTTTGCTGATCTGTCGATTTTGGTCACATAATCTGGGGTTCATGGAAATAATCTCTCCAGAGATTATTGAAAATGTTTGTATTGCTCTATATTGTCCCCTCTCTCTCTCTCTTTTTTCTCTCTCTCTTTCTCTCTCTTTCTCTCTCTCTCTTCTCTCTCTCTCTCTCTCTCTCCTTTTTTTTCTCTCTCTCACTCTTTCTCTTTCCTTGTCTACCCCTGTCTACCTCTGTCTTGCTGTTACATCAAGTATACAGGCTATACATGTACATGTACATAGCCATCTCATTGAGTTTGACTGCAATATGTATATCATGAATTATTTTGAGTGTGAAATATTTCTCATATAAATGTTTTCCTGATTAAGACATATAAAACTAATAAGGTTGGTATATTTAATTACCAGAATATAACCTGAAGCAGCTATAAAGCTAAAGATTCTTATTTTTTGTTTGTTTTATTTTAGTAAGATTCAAAGAATTTATATCACTTTTATTAATCAGGGAACTGCTGTCAAGCGAGACTAAGGGACCATCTGTACAAGTTCAAAGGTCACAGCTCATTACCGTCATAGAAACGGCTGAGTCAGCACGCTTGAGATTGTACAAGAATCTAGAGGTAAGAAAAGAGAAAATGTCAGAAAATATCTTCTCGAAGAGCTACGTGTTCCTCTAAATGTGCATGTTGAGATGCTTTTGCTAATGGTTGATGGTAAAATGAGAATTTCGTTTGCTCAGTTGACAACCATGGATTAGATATTAGCATACATGCAGAACATTGATCTCTACCATGTGGATATGGCATTGTATCCATGCAAGCAGTTGATGGGGCCGCACAACCAAAATTAGGAGCCCTGCACTCAAACACAGTACATGGGACACTGTGTACTGTGTACGATCCCAGTGTACTCCAATGCAAAAGATACATGAATTGATTTTTGATAAAAAGAGACATTATACTGATTGTCACATTAAATCACCCTTAGAATTTGTAAGGATGAACTTGTTTTGCCTTATTGTGCAGATAATTTGTGGAAAAGGCTTCACAGTGCTCAATTATTTGATTCTAAAAATGCATAAAATTGTATTGAAATAGTACAGTGGTGGTGTTTCTGCAAGCCCTGATATGATGACTGGTCGCATCAATCGTAGAGGGCTTTGCTTTGTCCACTGGTAGAATGCAGAACCACTTCAACAATACCCCTTTTTTCATGGCTTTTGTGTAGCCTCTTTATTCCTTTTTTTTTAGGTGGGGGGGGGGGGGGGGGGGGGGCAATTGGTGCAGCTGAATTTGGGTTCATGTTTATTCATAGAATACCCAGACATCTGGCAGCCTGTGACCTAGCTTTGGAGTCTGGACCTTGCTCAAGACATAAAGAAAAAAAAAAGAGTCTCTTTCATAGTGCAAGATAAAACAGAAGCCTAACTCTGAAATAAATTAACATTTAGAAATTTGAAATTTGGAAAATATGTTTGTACCCTTGATATTATAGATCAACAATCAGGAGAAGTTGGAGCAGCCTCTCATCTTCACAGGCCTCTATGCTAAACCCAAACCTCACCGCTATGATGACAAACCTGTTGACATCATGGATGTATGCAGTGGAAAGATAGAGCATCTCAGTCTGAAACATATAGTAAGTAGGTTATCTCTGGATTTGCTTCCTTTGTTGGTTCCTTCCAAGGAAGCGTAGCCAACTGCCATACTAAGGATGAATCTGTGTCAATTAAAAAAGAAAACTCACTAAATTATTGTAGTAGGTAATAATAATAATAATAATAATAATAATTGGATTTATATAGCGCCTTTTCCAAAGGATACAAGGCGCTGTCACCTAAAGTCTATTCAAGTAAATTAAGAATTGTATAAGTAACTTTTTAGATGTTTCTTGAAGATGTCAAGTGATGTGCTATTACGGAGAGATGCGGGGAGTCTGTTCCAAAGTTGTGGAGCAAGTGACTGAAAGGACTTGAAGCCAGCCTGTTTTCGGGATTTTGGAATGACATAGGAAGGAGCAGAGGTAGAACGAAGAGAATATGATGTTCTCTGTTGCTGAAAGAGTGAGGAGATGTATTGAGGAAGTGTGGTTGACAGTGATTTGTAAGTCTGAACCAGTATACGGTATTGTATTCTCTTAGAAACGGGAAGCCAGTGAAGTTCATTGAGTAATGGAGTGACGTGGGACCATTTTGGTTTTTGACATATTAGACGAGCACACTTATTCTGAAGACGTTGAAGTCTGCCCAGGTCCTGTTTACTGATGACCCCAAGCAAACATCCACCATAGTCAAGCCTGGATAGCACAAGTGCTCTAACAACATTATGACAAGTGTCTTTATTTAAGTACCCCCTGATGCGATTGAGGTTGTAAATTTGCCAATTGAGGGTACGACACAAGTTTGTTACATGGTCAGACATTTTCATTTCCTTATCAAAGACAACACCCAGATCCTTGATTGTTGAAGACATTGGGATGTCTAGATCATCAATAGAAAATGAAAGGTCATTGAACCGATTCAAGTCGGTGGATGATGCAGCAATGAAGAACTCAGTTTTACCGGAATTCAACTTCAATTTATTACTGACAAGCCATGATTGTATGTCTTCTAAGCACTTCGAGATACGGTAGTATGCGCAAGCTGCATCTCCAGGCTTGGTAGGATCAAAAATGGTAAACATCTGGATGTCATCAGCATACACATGGTATTGAACTGAATGCTGGCTGATGATGTTACCAATACACCTAATGTAATATGTAAATAACTGTGGCCCAACAATTGACCCTTGCGGTATCCCAAATTCCAACCTTTTGTCACTGGAGAATGATCCATTGACATGGACTCTACAAGACCTGTTGCTAAGATACGATTTGAACCAGGAAAGGACATTATCTCGTAGACCGAAGTCATCGGCCAGCCTATGAGAGAGAATTGTGTGGTCCACCGTATCAAAGGCGGATGAGAGGTCCAGCATTAATAAGAAAACAGCTTGCCTGTTGTCGATTGCACAAAGTACGTCATTCTGCAGTCGAATGAGTGCAGTCTCAGTACTATGTGCCACGCGATATGCAGACTGCATAGGATCAAGCAAATCATTACGGTTGACAAAGTCGGACACCTGTTTAGAAACAGCCTTTTCAATTAATTTGCCTAAAAATGGTATGTTGGAAACAGGTCTGTAACTACCTAAATCATTTTTGTCCAGAGAGGACTTCTTCAATACTGGTGTAATGATAGACGATCTAAGTCTCTCTGGGAAAACACCGGTAGACAGTGATAGATTCACGATACGTAACAGTACTGGAAGTAGAACTGGCAAATGTTTCTTAACCAGCCATGTTGGCATGGGATCCAAAGTACAAGATTTGGAAGGACATTTAGAAATCATACACTGCAAGACATTTTCACTCACAAAATCAAACTGAGAAAAAGTTGAGTCAGGTTCACATGTGTTTGAGGATACAGTAGGAACATTACGTTTTGTTGGAACAGTGCTCTCTATATCGCCCCTAATTTTAGATACCTTACTGACAAAGTAATTTGAAAAATCTTCAGCAAGATCAGAAGAGTTTGTACATACAGGAAGAATATTAATATACATGGCTGTCAAATGCTTAGAATAGAATTCATGTTGTGAATATTCAGAGCTGCCAAGTCTCCCTGATTGTCAGGGAGACTCCCTGAAAATTAACTGATTTTAGAGTGAAAAATGCCAGATTTTCAACAATCTCCCTGATTCATACATTGATTTCTTCTATTGACTTGTGTGTAATAGAGAAAGATTCCCTGATTTCTCTGTAAATTCTTCCTGAAAGGTGGATATTTAATTTGACAGCTCTGAATATTGCATATGTTACCTATAATACAATCATTTACATAAGGACAACCCTTTGATTTTTCAAATCCCTTTTTTTTGAATAAATGGATATCAGAAAACTTGATTTTCATGTTTTTTCTGTGGATAGTTTATTAATTCTGACACTCATTGGTGTGATATAAAGTCATCCCCTTAATCAGCAAATGACACATCATATTTTACTATGTTGGCATGAGCTGCTGATTGCAAGACTCATAGTTTTACTTGTCTTTGAAAACAAGATTCATGCATATTACAATGTATTATTGGTCAATTAAAAAAAGGAATGTGGTTTAATACACTGATTTCGTGAAATAAATGAATGCCATTTCTCTATGATATCTACAGGCTAAATTAGAATCCAAACTCTTCACTTTGAATCAACAACTCAACACTCTCCACCAATCACTGTTGACCTGCTGGTCACCTGACAGCCACACCCTGCAGCAAGTAGCCAATCATCATCTTCCATCAGCTGTCAATCAAAGATTGTCCAGCATTCTGACTGACACACAGAGATTGCTGGTGGAATGCTGTCAGGATCTTGTATCACTCTCAGTCCTCGTACCAGCTGCTCCATGGGTAAGAGTGAATGGATGGATGGTGAATGGATAGATGGATGGATGGATGGTGAATGGATAAATGGATGGATGGATGGTGAATGGTTAGATGGATGGAATGGTGAATGGATAGATGGATGGATGAGATGATAGATGGATGGATGAAAAGATTGCTGGTAGAATGCTGTCAGGATGTTGTATGACTCTTTCCTAGTGCCTGCCGCTCTATGGGTAAGAGTGGGTAGATTTAATGGATTGGAAGTGTGAATAGACAACAATGGATTGAGGGATAGAAAGCAGAGGTGTCGTAGTCCAGTGGTTGAAACATTTGATTGGAAATGCGAAGGTTGTGGGTTTGAGCGCCATCCTTTGGCAAGACATAAATCTATTTGCCACTCTCCACCTGGGCATTAAATGGGTATCTGGTAGGAAGCAATCACTTAAAGGCTATGAGCAGTGGCGGATCCACGATTTTGTGAGGGAGGAGGCACAATATTCAGAAAATTTTCTGATGAGAAAAAAAGAAAAAAGAAAAATAGGTTGGAGTTTTTGAGTGTTTTTTTTGTTTTTTTGTTTTTTTGTTTTTGGTCAGGGAAGGGGCCACCCCCCCCCCCCCGGATCTGCCCCTGGCTATAAGCACAGAAATGAGTAGACCACGGGTAATATTGGAGTGCCTTGAGCACCTTACATGTGGATATGAGCACTATGGAAGTATCAAATATTATATTATACACATGTATATTTTAGATAAATATTGATAGTAGGATATTAGGATGAATGAAGGCAGGATAGAGGTATGCTTTAGATAGAAGGGCTGGATGGAGATGTTTGGATTTATGGATAAATGGAGGGAGATGTTAATGACAAAAAGGAAAGAATGGGTAAGCACTTAGCAGTTTGATGAATATATACTAGTATACAATCTTAGTATGCAAAATTGACAGCTAATAAAAAAACACATGTATACTATGCATGTGTAAGTAATCCACTCTTGATCTTTACATATGAAAGTAATGTTTTATTAAACTTTTAGAATAATCATTCCTATACAGCCTCTCTTGACCAAATCTGTAGTACCTGAAATCAAGATTGATGATGTCATGACAGCTCTACCCACCTTCCCAAGAAATAAACAACAGCAGGTAAGAAGAGAATACTAACAACCCAATTTTTCTACCATGCAAACTGATAATCTAGCTATTTTTCTGCCAACTTGATACACATAGTCTGGGAGCCTGTCCCAAAATAGTCACCCCATTTTATCCGTGAGATTTTACCCCTTAAAGTTACTTAGACCATCTAAGTCATTGACAAAAAGGTTGTCAGCCTTAGCGTAGCCGTCGGGTTTGGTCCCCAGAGCCCCCAAAAGAGACCCCAAAGTCGGGTTGATTTCACCCCTATCTCCTGTGCACCAAACTTTGTCAGTAGGAAGTAGTATGACTGGACATTACATAACACATGAAACTGACCAAAATTTCTGTCTCATGAAATTGTAATTATTATAAATATTTGAGTAAACTTGGTGGCATAGTAAAAAGTTAGTGAATATGGATATGTTGTTTTGAGACTGTCTTAGACTGATTTAAATTGTAGACAATTCATTTATGAGCAAATAGTTGTGTAGTGGATGTATGTTATACATACTTATTATGTGAATAAATTGAGCATGTATACAGTGCGTCCAAAAAAAAGTTAACAGTTGGAAAAAGTCTCCAAAAATAAATATTTCAAAATATTTGTAGGAAATTTTCATACCTGTGGATAGATTAGGGTCTCTTCTGTCAAATGACACCAAAATATCTGGCAATATTTTGAGCTCGAGTGAGCAAAAGCAACTTTTGCGAAAGGGTGCAAAATCCAGACTTGACAAGAATTGGTATTTTGTGCTGGCTAGTGTTAACAAATTTGAGAACTGTAAAAAGTTTACATTTGGAAAAAGTCTCCCCAAATGAACATTTCAAAATATGTTCATGAAATTTTCATACCTATGGATAGCTTAGGGTCTCTCCTATCAAATGACACCAAAACATCTAACGATATGTTACGCTTGAGTGAGCAAAAGCCATTATTGTGAAATGGTGCAAAATCCATGGTTGACAAAACTTTGTATTGGTTCTGTTTGGTATCAGCAAAGTTAAGAGTCTTGAAAAGGCTAAGAAACTTTCATATTCTGATCATTAAAAGGCAGTTTATGAAAGAATAGGCTTTGTTTTCTGTATGTCTTGACATATCCCATCGAAACTTTATGGCTGACTGAGAACACCAGCTTGAATTAAAACCCTGCCAAAACTAATATTTCAAAACACTCAATAAAGCAGTTAATTGCTCACTGAAAGCATGAAAATATTGATGAGATACATAAGGAATACAGAGAACAGCACCTCTTCTTTAATAAATAGTCTATTTTTGATGAAATATGAATATTTATAAGCCTTTTCATGACACTCAACATTGCTGATACGAGTCAGAAGAAATACCAATTCTTGTCAAGTCTGGATTTTGCACCTTTTCACAAAAGTGGTCTTTGCTCACTCAAGCGTAACATATCGCCAGATCCTAAGCTATCCACAGGTATGAAATTTTGCTTCAAATATTTTGGAATATTTATTTGGGGAGACTTTTTCTGACTGTTGACTTTTTTCTGGGACGCACTGTAGAGTGTTGTCTTTATTGATCTGTCTCATGGCAAATAATGACACATTTTCATTTCAGGTGAAGTCTATTATTGATGCAGTGATCAAGGCTAGCAACTACTCAAGAAGAGTATCCAAAATGGAGGTGAGAAGACTTTGGACTGTGTTTCCTGTTGTCCATGAAGCGCATTGGCAAAGTTCATTGTAATCTACATTGTATTGAACACAGTGCAAAGCAATATGTGGTCAAGGGGCGAGGATGATATGGACCCCGTCTTACAATGATCAATTCTGTAAAGTAGAAATGGATGATTGGTTATCAAGAGATTGAGTTTAACACTTAACTAATAAATTCATTGATTGCAACTAAAATAGAGGCCATAATAAAAACTTAAAATGTTGTAGATACAGTGTGATATTGCCAGCTACTAGAATTAATTAAAATAATGAAAATATATTTTTAAAATTTGAAGAAAATATTAGTATTGTAGGCCATTCTACCTACAGAGTTATAAAGCCAACAAGCAATATAAGATGTCTGTAAGAACAACAATTTGAGCACTGACCCTGTATGCTGAATATATGTTCTTACCATCTTGTATATCAGACCCATCTTCTTTCCTTATGTTTCATTATGTAGGCCAAGGCCTGTGTTGAAGAACTAAGATTTCACCAAGCTCTCTATGACGTCCAGTTTAAGTATATGGATTCTCTCTATGCAGCTGTAAGGTGAGCTTGAAATACAAGTCAACATCCTATTGTTCTGCAACTCGAGTTGAGGGAGCTATTGTCCATTCAAGCCAGCATTTAACCCTTTCGAGACAATTGACCACATTTTGTGGTTTGGCTCAATAACTTTTGATTCAGAACCTTAAGAAATATACCAGATACATGAGTAGAAAGAGCAAAAATTTCTGCACATACTGTGTCCATTTTTGTTGCATGACCATATTGCATTTGATGCCAGGAATTTTAAAAAGGAGAATAAGCTTTAAAATCAGTAAATTGGCAACACAATGAGATGTTCAAAATCATTGTTTTTTTTATCAAAATTGGCCATGTTTTTGTTTTCAAAGACATTACACCTTATTAGAACCATATAGCACTAAAAGAAAAATATTATTGTTGCCAATTTGAAGAACAAATTGTGATCAATTTAGCCATGAAATAATTCCAGTCCTGAAAGGGTTAGAATGAATGTTTACTTGACCAGCCTATATATCTCTTGCTCAAATATTGCTAAAGAACGTCATTAAAAAAATGAAATAATTTTAGGATTGTATATGATTGCTAGTATAGTTTGGGGAAAATTTTGACACTTGGGGAGACAAAATGTTTTTGTGCTTACTCAATTCTGCAGGTTTTTTGCATTATATTATGTTTTCTTAGTGTTGACCCAAGGGGTATGATTACCACAGGAAAGTGCTTTAGTACCTGTCTGCAGCACTATAATCATATTCTTTTTTTACTTACTACTCACTTTACTTTCTATTCCAGAGAAGCATATATGATGTTTGAAGACAGTATTCAGAAGACACTTTGTGACCCACTGAAAGGTTAGTCCACTTTTTTGTTTGTTAATGGAGATAGATATTACATGTATTTCTATCTATTGTTAAAAAGCTGTATCGAAAAAGAAACCCTTTACTCTAACTTATTTGTTTAAATATGCTACATTTAGGTACTTCTAGATTTGTCAAGGTTCATGATATGAAGTGAGTACATTTACATTTATATCCTACAAACAATATGTGGAGGACTAATATTCAAGCTAGGCACGCGAATGATATTTGAATCAGATCTGAGCGATCCATAAATCCCCATTGAGGCCTGACCAATAAACCGCCTAAAAAAGTGCCGCTGCAAAATAAAAACCATTTGAATAGTAAATGAGATGGCAAGCTGTGTTGAAAAACACGGCCCTTTGTGCACTTACTTTCCTGTGTGTTATCAGTTATGCAAATATGAAGAACAAGACTTATGTAAATAATTCAGTTTGGAAGATGCTAAGCTTCCTTTGGTATACATGTTAAATAGACCTGGCTGCTTATCAGCATCAAGCAGGAGCAGAAGGCATCGTAAGATTATGTATTCATTAAGTTTCTATTAAGTATATCAAATGCACATTATTGGGGCTATTATTCATATCAATGTGCATATCAGTAACATGTCCCATTTTTTTCTTTCTTTAGATGTGCTCTCATCTTTTGAGACGTTAAAGGAGACTGCTTCAGAGGTAGCCCTTAGAGAGTTCTTGAAAGCTTTCAAACTTCACAAGTCACAAGTGAGTCAACAAATCAGTGTATTTTTTTTTAGTATTCATCTCAAATTCAAAAACCTCAGTCATTGAAAAGCGACAAACATCACGGAAAATTATTTCATGATATAGATGTGAATATTTCATGTTCACATGAATTTTTTTCTCAAATAAACTGACTTGTCTGTTGTCTGTATTTCTGTTTATGGACCATTGGTCTCTATCTGTAGTATTATTGATCATATTTTGACAATTTTGGTCTACAAACAGTAGTAGATCTGACAAAGGAACAATTTTACAATGTTTGATGCCCATGTTATAGTAAGAGGTGTGATTACTGTTTAAATCTAATATTTGTTTAAAACAGAGTCAAATTGTATGATTTATTTTATTTCTCGATTATAGTTCACAAAGGATGCCCATTTTTGCTATTTTGTTGCTCAAAATTTTAGCAAGGTTCCGTTTTATGATAGACAGCGATTGCAGTGTATTTTAAACTCCTGACTTATTTGGGCTGTGGGAGAGCTAAGCGCCAATTCATAACTTTTTCTTTCTTTTGTCCTTAGCTGGAAACGACAGTTGAGGGTCTGACGCAGACTCAAGGGCAGGGTGCCGAAGCCATTTCTGAGCACGGGAGGCAGTTTCTGGAGGCAGTCCAGACAGTGTCTCAGAGAACAGCAGCAGAGAGGGACAAACTCGCTGAAGAGCTGGACGAGGTCAAGAGAATAAGAGACCAGCACCTCAAGGAAGGGATGGAGGTCTTGAGGGTCTCTAAAGCCGAAGATGAACCTGCGATGGGTTCGAATGGAGCTATGGATAATGGAGGCAGGAAGAGTTGACAAAGGAACACTAAAGCTATTATCTGTGCAATATATAATTTTGTAATGTATTCTAAAGAGTGGAAAGTTTAATAGAACCACCCCCAGAAATTTAATGCAATCCATCTACGAAACTGCTACTCTGTTTTATTTGTGTGAACACCTGGTGATAGTGTTATTTTTGTATGTACATGTACATATAGATCTGCACATAACATTCACCTGATGATGATCTACTCAACTACAACTATTATGCAAAAAAAAAAAAAAAAATTAATGGTATGTGATGCACATTTACAGGAAAACTTGTCTTTCAGTGAATTAGTGTTTCGTCAATTAGCTTCACTCTCAGACCACTGACATGCAGAGTGCCTTCCTTATCCAAAATTTATGCCACTGTAGAAGATTAAACTTAGTGGAAGTATAATCCCACGCATCATGTATATTGAGCTTGTTAATTTGGTATTTCCAATATATTTATTAGCCTGTGTATAATTTCAAATGCCTTTGCAGCTGTATTTAAATCTTTAAAATTTTAGGGTTTATTTTCTATTTCGATTTTTCTATGTAAAAATCTACATAATGGTGCCTTTTCAGTACATTCCACATCACCTTTTGAAATTTGTGAATGCTCTTTACTCTAGGAATATTTAAGATATATATGTTGAATCCTTAACCTTTTCATGACAGGAATAATTTAAGGGCTAAATTGATTATATTTTGTTCTTCAATTTGGCAACAATAGTATTTTTCTTTAGTGCTCCATGGTTCTAATAAAATGTAATGTCTTTGGAAACAATATACATGGTTACAAACTTTGTCGAAAAGTTGAAAAAAATCTAGAATTTTGACAAAAAACAAGGATTTTGAACCTCTCATTGTGTTGCCAATTTAAGTATTTCAAAGCTTATTCTCCTTTTTAAAATTCCTGGCATCAAACGCAATATGATCAGGTAAATGGACACAGTATGTACAGAAACCTTTGCTCTTTCTACTCATGCATCTGGTATATTTTTTAGAGCTATGAATCAAAAGTTATTGAGTCAAACCACAAAATGTGGTCAATTGTCTCGAAAGGGTTGACGGGTGAATATGAAAATGCAAGATGTATGAGGGGTAGTGTAAGGTGAATAAGTACAGTTAACCTTGCATAAGTCAAAGTTGCATAAGGCGAACTTTCCCTAAGTCAAATCAATTTTTTGATCAAAATATGCAAAATATGTGTTATTTACATTTCCTAAGTCAAATTTTGCATAAGTCAAACTACTTTTTGTGGTCCCAACAGATTTGACTTATGCAGAGTTAACTGTATTTATTTTTGTTTAGCTTTGAAAGAGTGATGTGGTGACCTTTCTTGGAAGTGTTTAAAATGCCGTGTTATCTGTTAGGGCAAGTTGGATCGTAATTTCATTCAGATTCTGCCTTTTGTTGTAATTTTACTCATCTGTGGATTCTCAATTTATGATTGATTGATTTGAAATTGAAAACTGAATTCAGTATTCAACCTGTCAATTTCCCCAGCCAATTAAAGAATTTAAGTTTATATACTTCTAGTGGAAGCTACATGTATGCTAGCGCCACAATGCCTATGCATGGACAGTTTTTGATTTATGCAGTGGAATAATTTAAATGTATTTATTTAGTGCATTTTTAATGATTTTGATTTTCAAATCTATTTTGAAATAAATCTGGTGTGTGATACTGATTCTTTCATATTAAATGTTCATGAATGAGATTTGTTTCTTACGAAGTAAATTGAAATTTTGTGTGTAACAAATTTACACTACTTTGTTAAATGCTTACCAAATATGACATTCAGATAAAATAATTACAGTGGATCTTTATATGTAGTTTGAAGGGTATTTCTTCCTTTATTCATACTGTCAAACAAATAATTGTACACTCAAAGACACATTGCTATAACACTTGTAATCATAGTTATGATATATATATATATTATGTTTCTTTAAAATCAAACTGAAAAACCATATATAGGTACATCATTTAGTATACATCAAAACACATGATGGGTAGCTACATATCACCTTGTCTGTAGAGGCATGTACACTGGCTCATCAGACATATTTAATATCTGTACACTTTCAATGCTCTGTCTATTTATATATGTACTTTACAATATCAACCGAGGCAACAGTTTATATGCAAAAGATGCTCCACTTTTAATTTATATGCAAAAGATACTCCACTTTTTTCTTTGCTATATACCATCTTTCACATTCTCACCAAGACTAGAAAAAGGTCATGTAGCTATTGTGATTCTTGGAATAATAATAATAATTATATGTCTAATTCACCAAGGGTAGCCTCATCAGTATTATATACTGCTCTCCCTGAGGGCCCTACAATCATTTTATTATGCCGGCTTTAGCCGAGCGACCGTGATGAGGCGCTCGACCATTCAAGGAATTTCTTCCTACCTTTCCACTAGAAAAATAACAAGAAATCCATGTGAAATATACAATGGGTTGTGTAGATGGGTAGGAAGATGTATCTTTCATATTGAAGACGGACTTTTGCCTAGCAATGCCATTCTGGATATATATATATGTAGTTGTGGGTGATATATATATATACAGAATAGGAAAAGTTGTTGAAGAAATGGGAATGCCTTTAATGTTGATGACGTGCTTTAGTTCATTAAGCACATTTTTATAACATACTTTCAATATAAAGGAGATATGAAGGAGCTTCTACATATATTCTCACTAAATAATGATTCAAACTACATGTACATGTCTTTGTCTTCTGCATGTCACTGCTACGATTGTCTCTTCAATCTTCAAAAGGCTAGTCTTCTACTGAACTACCCGCATGGCACAAGGCAAGAAAAGCGAGCAGCATGCCCACGAGCCATAAAAGATCAGAACTGAAAGTAATATTTAAGATTTGGTAATGCATTTGTGGATTGCTTAAGGTGTGGTTGGAATTCATCTTCCCAGAAACATGTAATATTGGAAAAATTAAACACTACAAGCTACATTTAGCATTCCATGTTGGATAATTTGGGTAAAATTGTATACAATACAGTTCTTTTTACTCTCATTTGAAAGGGTGGATGTAAAAGACAAATACATGAAGAAATCCTTGTACATGGAGTGCTAGAGTTCTGCTTTCAATAAAGCACACATTTCAGGCAATCATATTAACAGTTTTGTATATTTTACTTCATTCTGTAAACTATATACTGTAATATATAAACACTACACTAGTTATACTGCTGGATTAACATGAGCTACACTCAGCTGGAAATTTCCTGCTCATACCCTACTTAACATGCATAACCATGGGTTTTTAACATCGACCATCTATGAATTATTGCTTCATGCATTCAGTTTAGCTATTAAGAGCCACTTCCAAGAGACATGGGTTCCTATTAAAGCTTGCTTTAATAACTTGTGTGCGGAAGACATTTGACCTACGCTAGCTACCTTTTACTATTAAGGCATGCCACATACACAATCGCACAAAATGTACTACTTGTACACTATACATGTTTCTCTATGACAGGCTCCAAACTATTGGCTTATGTATCATTCCCACTAAATGCAAACTGTACTGCATTCATTTTGCACGACTCTTTGAGTCCCTCAATTATCTGTAATTTAAGCATTGGTGAATGTTCATCCATATACTTTAGTTAACTTCTGTTAATGTGATGCCCAGCATCATACATTGAATTCGAGGGATCAACAGTAAATAAAATTATTTAGCCACTAGAGGGCATCAGATATTTATCAAATGCTTGCTTTTGATTGGTTAACGCATGCTGCAGGACCTGTGGGTCCAGCTTTTGGTTGTTTTGTCTACTTCCGGTCTTTGTGCTTACAGTACATTTCTATCACAGCTACGTAAGACATGTTACAGTCCTACTCTTACTTTCCTCCTACCAGCACATTGTTGCTTTGCAACAGAACACACAAAACCCACAAAACCCACAAAAACACCTTTGTATGATTTAAATCAATGTTAAAGTCACGTTTGAATAGTGTTTAAAACCCGTTATTGACTGAAACACATCAGCTAATCAATAGGAAAATTCATAACAGAAGTAGGCATCACAACAAAAATAATATAGCCCCGCCATCGGCGACTATCTTACAGCTATCGTCGATCCCTCAAATTGTTACTCAATGCCCATCTATAATGCAAAGAAACACATGCAGTACAGCAGGCCATACAGGAGTATATTACTCCTTGTCCCTCCACTAGGAATTTATTGTCATATTCTCCTCATAGCTTGTCAATGTTATACAGTGGAAACTCACTATAGTGGAATCTCGGCATAAAGAACACTGTTATAACACACTCGTTATAACTAGGTAATTTTCTTTGTCCCACTCCTTTGTATTTTTTCATTGTTTTTTAGCCCTGATATAGCAAGGTTTCAATATAACAAGGAAATTTCCTTGGTCCCAAGGAGTTTCTTTTAACGAGGTTCCACTGTATAACAAGGACCTCGGGACCATGAAAATTACTAGTTATATCGGGAATCTGCTTATATCAGGGTAAAAACCAAAAGAACATAAAGACCTGGGACCAGCAAAAATTAGCTTGTTATATCAGGAATCTTGTTATATCAGAGCTCTATAGTTTCCACTGTATAATCATTCACAACAGAAAAGACTCATTCTTGTTATTGTGCAGTACATAGCAAACACTATGATTATATCACAAAAAAATAAGGTGGGGGAGGCTACACATAATGTAAATACGGTCAAACCTGCTCTAGTGACCACCCGTCTATAAAGACCACAATTTTTGTTTCCCTTGGAAAGTTTTTTCTCATTGAAACGTGTAATAAAGGAACCTGTACATAAAGACCACCTGCTCATAAAGACCGCTTTTCTTGTCTCCCCTGAGCTGAGCAGTCTTTTTATACAGGTTTCACTGCATAAGTGATGGAATAAGTACAACAGAGGGTATGTCATTGACAAAACATGTTTATAATTGCATGTCCCCAGTAATAGAGTTCAGACATCTGCAACTAAAACGATTTGCAATATTTCCAGATCAGTTATCACTTTTCATCTTTTCAAAACTTTACTGGTCATATTCAGTTTGCTCCTTTCAATGTTTCACAACCTGGTGCCTGGATGGATATGAATACCAGTACACTTCCTCCTTTTCCTATCTTTTCTTGGTCATACTGGCACAACACCATATCAAGCCACTCACAGTCCAGTGAAATCCAGTGTATTTATTCAGGAATCCTTGGAATTTCCTCTTTTAAGTTGACTATCAAGTGTCCAAACAAGGAAATATCTGGGATCTTGTTTTACACATCAAATGAAATCTAGTAACAATAATAATAATATTCTGGATTTATATAGCGCCTAATACATCTCTAAGTGCTTTAAAAACATATGACGACTCTGGTCATCAGACTCGTGGCTTGCCCCCACACAATGTATGCACCTTCTCCACTCCCTCCTGTCAGGCGCCTTTTTACAGACGCTTTTTTCAGACAAGCTGATATATTTCAATCTAGAGGAAAAAAACTTTGTGATATCTGCCAATTGCAAGAATGCCATGTCAATTAACAATAATTAAAGGGTTCCAATCACCTAAAAATATTTTGCTCTGTATGTTAGAGATCCCATGTCTCTATACACTGTACTATATTCAAATTGTGAGCTTGAATATTACTTTTATAAAGTGATATTGCAAGTTTAAAGGGAAGTTCTGGGAAAGGTGAAAAATAATTTGTGAGCTTTCTCATTCCTTTCATGTCAGTTTGGAAGAACATCTTGTAGAAATATCCCCTGAACAGGATTTCTTTTCAAATGCCCTTATATTCGAAATATGACGAAAAATAGCTGAAGTGTTCAAGCCGAACATTCATGCCACATCTGTGTGCAGTCCCATATACCCATTTCTGTGTGTGGTGCATGTGCTTTCTTATCATTTTGATGATTCCAAAACCTCACAGTATACACCAATCCTTAGTTAGACATGATCAATCTTTTCTCGGAAGCTTCGTTTCTTTCACAATGTAATCCCATGACCAGGACTCAACTTTATCTTTTAAGTACACTCTCAATATTCAAAGCATAAAGGCGACTACTGGGTAGACTAGTCCAAATTGGTTTTTGTATTATCCTTTATTCTCTTCATACTCCTAAACTGTTAACCCACAGAATGCCAGATAAAGTTTTTTGAGGTTGATTTTATACATTCTAGCTGCTCCTGAATTATTTTTCTTCAGGTGATTGGTACACTTTAATATACAGGGAAGGATTTATAATTTTACATTCAATCATTTCAAGGAAAAGGTATTGTATTACAAATATGAAGATAAAAAATTCAGAAGAAAAATCAACAAATAGATTGCAGCTCTTCTGCACGTTATTTTTTTTAAATACATAACTAAAACACGAATCAACATATTGTCATTCTAAAGTAAATGGTCAAATGATCACAACTGCAAAAACATCAACAATCCACAAAACTGCAACAAATCATAGGAAAATCATCTCAACAAAATTAAAAGCTAGAAATAAGGAGCCATGTTCTCAATTATTTGTTAGCAGAACTTCTAATAATTACTCATTAATTTCACAATTTCCTTTTAACGATTATGCACTTAAAATTACATGGCTTTTAAAAAAGAAATTGCTAGAAGCATCAATCATGGTTAACAGCAACTATTTATCTGTAGGTTTCTGGGGGTTTTCAAAAAAAAATTTCTTGAAAGTTGAACAAGATCTTTCATAATGAATTGCAAGGCTTGGAAGCTAAGACTTACGAGATGCACCACTATAATAGATAAAAGGAATTCTGGGCAGTAATTGTCAATATTTTCTTCTAGTTTGTCTTTTAATCAATAAAAAGGGTAAAAAACAAACCCCCCAAACCCCTAACATTTTATCAAGTTAAAGGGAACGAAAAGTCGCCAATCGTGGTGTTTTGGAGCTTGGCCCGGCTCGGGTAATATTCAGGAATCTCCGCACATCTTCGGTAAACGAGCACACAATTGCAGTGATACGCATTCGACCGAAGAAAGACGAACTGAACAACCCAACTGACAAACTACCCCACCCTCGACGGCAATTTTGTTCGCTGCTCCAAGACTGTTGTTATGCACGGCCTTGCAATAGGGGCAAGCGAATGAAATTGAACGTACATGGATATCGAGCGGTGGCTCCCTTTAATAAATCGGAAGCTATAAGTAGCCATTCGCCTCAGGCTATCTGTGCAAACTATATGTAGATGTATTCCCAATTGATCCTTTTCTTGTTGATTTCATATATGTATGATTCTAATTGTAGTATGGTGGAGAACCTCTTCAACTGCTATCCATTACAAAAAGCAAAGCGATAAAATAGAACATAGCGGGTGTGTCCAAGACAAATTGTGCCCAGCATATTACAAAAATTATCTCAAATTCTGCCTAAATTCAATGTTCAATGTCATCTCAAGGCAGGGAACGTAGTCCTATTAAAGGGAAATAATATGCACAATTTACAACAGGGAAAAAAAATACAAAAATAGAAATAAAAATAAATATGATAGCAGGACATGTAAATAAATGAAGCAAAATTATATACATCTCAACCACATTATATTGATAACTGCCACTTCACAATGTTTATCAAAATCATATCACTAACACAAATGTAATATCTAAATTATTTGAGAAAAACTGAACAGGAATACTTTATGTCATTCTTAATAATGTTGTTATATACATATCATGGGATTTTCTTCAAAGCCAAACTTTATAAAAGTTGTGCTTTCCTCTTTTGGCAGTGCCTTCAATTCCTGCAACAATTACGCCCGACTCGTATTAGCAGGCATATCACTGATTTGCTATACTGATTACAAAACTTTTACATGGTTACAGGCAAGAAATACGTAAAAATAAATACACAAGTATCAAATCTTACTCTACAATCTCACAACTTGATTCTTTTTCATATGTTTTCCTTCTCGCTTTCCTACTATGTATTACCTGTTCTCACTACTCTTGGCACAAACAAAATCTTTAGCAGCAAATATTATCTTGTTATCATGATCAAGAGTAATATAAAGTATCAATTATGATATTATAAGAATCTTATATCTTGATTTGAAACATTTTGATAATGCTAAATCGGTAGACTCTGCAGCATGAGTTGGAAATAGATATAGCATGCAAGTAGGGGTAAAGAGAGAAAGAGAGAGATAGAGGGAGAGACAGAGAAAGAGAGAAAGAGATAGAGAGAGAGAGAGAGAGAGAGAGAACGGGGAAGTGGGAGAGGAGGGGAGAAGGGAAATGAGAATGGTTTCTACAACACAAGTGATTATGTTTTATCTAATAACCTGCAATATGCTGAAGTAAGCTGTATTTTCAAACTACTGGAAATACATAACAACAACAACAGAAAATAAGGAAATACGTAACTATGGCATTCGAAAGTGATTTCAAAAAGAAGGGGAAAGATGCATTCTTTATCAACATGCTGGCTACAAGACCTTCATGGGACCATGCAAACAGTTATAAGATATTTTAGGACATATTTTTTTTCTTTTTTCTTGATAGATACTGCTGTGGCTGTGCTTAATAACCAAATGTACCTGCTATAATTGATTACAAAATGTAATAGCAAATTTTCCATCCCTCCTTTATGGTCAATGATTGTCTCTTTTTTGGAGGTCAAAAAGTTTACTGGTACATGATATTATTAATCACCTGAATTCAGAGGCCTGGTTGATATGAACAGGATAACAAAGGAAAGGAAAAGAGATCAATCAAAGATCAATATAAGGTACAAATAAAAATTTGGAGGTGTGCCACTGCACCTACAAGTCCCATGACCTGTCGGATGCCAAAGCTTTCTCTTCAGATTGAACTTGACCATCCACTGCTGTCATCTCTTGACAGCATATGAAGAGCTCAAACTATCTTGGCTCCTGAATGCCCTGTGGCTCTCTACAGCACTACTGACTGAACTAATTTCAAGATTTGCTAAACACAAATCCAGTTTGTACTCTTTTGCTCCCCATGTCTGCCAACACCCGGGGGGGGGGGGGGGGGGGGGGGGCTTCAGGAATGCAGAACAAAATATACACATGTATGCAATTTACACACTGCTGTAGTTATGACCTCCACGTGTTACAGAATCAGTTGAATCATCTTCGGTCATGATTTTGGAGAACTCCCAGAAATGACGCACTATAATATTAAAAACAAATTGGTCTATTATTCTAGAGAGCACTGCTTCTAGTATATCAAGAAAACACTGGAATCCAGGGGAATTTCTCCTCCTCCTTTTATAGAAATATGTGTGCATGAACATACATGTAAGATTCCATATGTTACTGCACTGATAGGGAGAATGAAATGGCTATGCAATGAATCGTTTGCGCTATGTCTATTCATTATATATATATAGATAGGATTCACAGTAAAAGTTTTGCAGACTTGCACATTCATTGAACACTGACCTTCATATAAGAGAGAACAAAAGCATACACACAGGCAAAGGGACAAATATACATGTACATGTACAATAGAGAGTGTACAGATATCTCTAATCGATCTATAATTCCTTTACAGTCTCTCTGCAATTATTTGCAAAAATCCGCATTTCAAAAGGCTCGGACATATGGCTTTCCTCTCTCTCACGACATGAGCACTGGAGCACAGCAAATCTTTGGAACACTGATATATAAAAATGGGAGCGCAGTTTCCTTGTGTGTGTATTTTTTTTTTCATTTCCATCTTCAGATGATGACAGGGGATGAGTGGTTCCTCTAGACAGCTGTCTGAAGGGGTGGAGCGCTGTCATTGGGAGGGGGACTCAGGCCCATGGTTGCACAAATCCAGCCAGCAAAATCCACCCTGGCTTCCTCCGACTTTATTGCAAAGTGGTGTTCCTGCAAAAAAACGATGTGGAAGATGTTTTGAAACAAAACATGCAACAGCTTGAAGTTTAAAATCTAAATGTTTTGTAGGTCACAGGCGCTGACAAAGAGTTTACTTTATTTTTCAATTCTCCATATCACACATAGTTATGTATTCATTGATACAACAAGCACTCTAATTCTATTTTGATTATGTTGCTCCCATCTCATTTTTATTTGACTAGTTTTCATTCAAAAGATTTGGAGAACTCTTGTTATGTATTTTATTTTGCGCAAGAAGGGCTTTGAATAAATCAAATTGGAAGCAGAAGGATGCAATACCAATAGGTCAATAACAATAAATATGTAGTTTCAAAAATCTCTCTCCCCCCCCGCACAAGATCAAAACGGACTTATCGTCATTCTCTAAATGTACTGCATGTAAATATTTGAGGAAAACACAGTTCTTGCACAGGATAGAATGAGAAATTTGATGTTTTCGCATAACACTAGTCCTAAAAATCAATTTTAATTGTCAAATCTTATCAATGCCTCAATACAATCAGAGCATTGAGGAAAACTGTCCTTACCCTAAGTTTCTTGAGATCTGCCCTTTCTTGGGGGTTCTTGATCAAACTGGAAGAGAGGAAGAACAGGAAAAATTTAATTCATTTATGAAGAAGAGATTATAAAATACCTATTCAGCAACATACATGTATATATATATGTATATATAATTGTAAGGAAATAACATATACAACAGCTTTGGCAACTCGTGGAAATAATTATAATTGTGAGAAATGAAAATGAGAGAATAATGGTTGCGTAGCTTAAATCAAAGTTCCCCAGAGCTGTCCTCCCTTTTTGAATTTTTGCAAAGGTTGAAAAAATGTCTCTGCCAGGAATCGAACCTGGATCGTTGGCTTAGAACGCCAATGCCTTAACCACTAGACCACGGAGACGGGCCAGTGATTTCGGCGACACCAGATTCAATTGACCGACAGACTGACTAATCTTCAACCTTATTATTTAATTCCTTTGTTGGGGGCAGGTGAGTTTTGAACAAAGACAAGTCTTTGATTTAAGCTATGCAACCATTATTCTCTCATTTTCATTTCTCACAATTACATGTATATATATATATATATATGTAAGTTCTATTTACAACCGATAATTTCAGTACTTTCATTTTCATTTCTTGCAACTTCTACCATTTGAATGTTGCAACTATCCACTGCACATTTTCATGTATTAACAGGATCAGTCTTTATCATAACTATCATATTTCACTCAACAAATATTCAAAGTCTTTAATCTTGTTTGAACATACAATACGATATAGAACTGGAGGATTATTCATCAACTTTCAATTTCTAATGTTAATTGCTGAATCATTCAATACTGATATAATAATATGGCGAACCAAATTGTTTCGGGACTTACATCCCACAAATGTTTGGTTGCTACATGAATAGATAAATCTCGAAATAACAAAGAATTGCAAATTCTAAATAGGAAATGCTATATTTAACTATCATATTTCACTCAACAAATATTAGAAGTCTTTAATCTTGTTTGAAGATACAATTCGATATTGAACTTTAGGATTATTCATCAGCTTTAAATTTTGAATGTTATTGCTGAATCATTCAATAGTGATATAATAATATGGCAAATCAAATTGTTTCGGGACTTACATCCCACAAATGTTTGGTTGCTACATGAATAGATAAATCTCGAAATAACAAAGAATTGCAAATTTTACCCATTATATTTCACGGGTAAAACAAATGAGTCTGGCAGAACAGATAATCCCGGCCTATACTGTTGTATCATAATTTTCAAAGCCAACAGAATAACTTGATGTGTCAAGAAAAATTGCATTTTCAACAAAATTAAGAATTATCTTCAAAGTGTTTGCTTACCACTTGTCAACGAAATCTACAAAGTCTTCGGAGAAGGCTCTGGATGGTAATCTTGGTGGATGCTAGAAAAAAAGAGAAAAAAAGAGAAAAAAAGAGAAAAGATAAGAAATTCATTTACAGTTTACTCTGGTCGACATTTACATGTATATGTGTAAACAAAAAGTATCATAAACACCAAACGTGCAACTGCTTCATTGTGATATATTTAGGTAGCAAATTACAATATATTTCTAATAACATTAAATCTACAACAAAACATTACTTTTATTTTCTATTCAGATTCACCTTATCCATTAAATGAAACTTATGAAACTACATGTACTTAGATCCAATTTGCATTGCCACATAATCATCCATGTATCATGTTAATATAATCTTTATAACATCTAGTCTAGTCAAACAGAAACACAATATTGCCATTAATCTAGCTTCTGCCAACATTTCTCACTACAAAGTACCCATTTCTAATCTTTGTTCTTGGTATAGGGTGGCAAATAATTATAATAATAACAATAATACTACTACTAATAATGACAATAATAATAGCATTTTGTATGCTCTCCATAGTACGACGATATCACAGCATTTACAAACTTGATAATACTTAAAGTGTACCAATCACCTGAAAAAATAATTTGTGTACAGCTAGAAAGTATAAAATCAACCTCAAAGAACTTTGTCTGGTATTCTATAGGTCAAAAGTTAATGAGTATGAAGGAAATAAAGGATAACATGAAAATGCTCGCGTGGAACTGAACTCAGAGTTTGGTTCCGCGCGAGCCTTTACCTTGGCGAGCGCGTACGGGTGCGTCGAGTAGTTTACTCACGAGTCGCTTTTATGCTTATATAGAGTGTAATTAAAATTGCAATATCTCTTTATAGAATTAATATTTGAAGCCCATATTTTGAATATAGTATAACAACATGCAACCTCTAACATACAGAGCAAAATTATTTTTGGTGATTGGTACCCTTTAACATAACATTAATACATCAATATTACATAACATTAATACAAAATTGATAATACATAACACAGACTAAAAATTATTAAACTTATTAAGCATAAAGTTTGAAAGAAAAGAAGGGGTTGACTATTCTGGGAAGAGATGTGTATTCAAAAAGTTTCCTCCAACTCCTACAAAAAGATTGATGATAGGATATAAGTAATGCCTGGCCAGAGATATCAGTTACAGCTTAGGTTATGATTCCTTGATTCTAAAAAAAGGTAAGTGAACAAAATAATATATGCCATGGCATCACATCAAATACATGTAGCTGAATATTTACCTCTTCTACGATGTAATTGAGTAATTCAAAGATGGCCATAGGTCTCGGGGAATCTGAAAATACACCTCCAACTCCTGCAAGAAGATCCACAATAAAACAGAATATAGTTTGAATGATCAATAGAAAAAAGCAGAATATGGAACTTACAACCCCCTGGACTACCAATATGATTATTAAAGGGTGACTAAAATAGAAAATTAATTGCCCATTTTTCATAGGAAGGAGTCATCAGGAGCCAAAAAATATCTACCACACACTTTTTTATGCATTCAGTCGTATTTCATAATCATTTGAAAAGTACATTTTTGCTGATTTACACAGTCATAAGCCCCGCCCCTAAAAAAACCCATCGAAGCGACATCATGATCACGTGATCTGTGACGTACGAGAGGTAAGGGAAAATATTCCACCAAGCTATATACCGTGCGCGCCCGCAGGCCCCGGCAGGCCCAGCCCGGTGCCGAGCATGACATTCACCGCATCGACCATTTGCATCGCATATTTTCGTGTGTTTAATTCCTCACAATAAATTTGATTTTGGGACACAATTTCATCAGTAATGCCAAATCGGTGTGTAGTTGCGGGCTGTAGCAAGACCCCTAAAGATGATTATTAATCCAACCTCTGATTACTCATTTGGGATACTAATCAACATCCGAAATGGTTACTTTTCCAAACAGGTATTTGTACAGGGGGGAAATCTTCTTAAGGGTGGATTTTTCTTCGGGGATCTGCTGTGCAGATGGTGATAGGCTGGTGTGGACCGTGTGGAGGGTTGTCCTGGAAAGTAATTGCCAAGATGGTAATTGTCGGGGGGGGGGGGGGGGGGGATTATCTACAGAATAAATTGTACGGTGTCAGGGTCAGGTGTCAGGGCCAAGTGTTGTTCCGGAGGGTAATGGAAGTTCGAAATCCGATCTAATTTTTAGCAAACACAAGCAAAATATATAGTAATCCTTCTAAAAATCACCCACAGGTCACAACAACAAAAAATGTTGTGGATAGTCGATAGTCATTAAAACTTCAAAATGTTCATTTGGGCAATTTCAGGTGCTAGTCATTACAGATATACAATAATATTGAAAATACTACAGTTGTCACCATATCAGACATGCCTTTCATGCTATTACAAGTAAATACATCTTTTTACTTAAATATGCATTATCAAAATGATATTTTGAGCATGCATAATATTTGAATAAAATTAAACAAGATCTAGCAAAATGTAGCTCCAATGATTTGTGAGTGCCCTATGACTTGTTAGTGATTTCAGTTAGAGTGCCACTAGTAGAACAATGAAACACTGAAACAGTGATAAAATGGCATGCCCAATGAATATGATAAAATAACTATAACAACTGAAGGGAAATTCCAGTCTGATAAGAAATTGCTGCTATAGAAATGAAGAGATACCGATCAGAGGAAATGTGTAGGACATTGGACAATGTTTTCAAAAGAATTTCACAGACTTGATCTTTTCTTACAGACAAAAGAAAACTTTACTCATCAGACCAAAATATAAATATATGAAATTTACAAAGGTATCCTGTTATAACATTTAGGCATGACTAAGCTTTTCCTTCCTACAAAACATTAAGAAAATTCATATGTGTGGTACAGTGAGGCAATTGTGTCACAATCACATGACTAATTGCCAATTGCATGAGATATTTCCAATCAAAGCAACTTGGTATCAGGCTGGACTCCATTTCTTTTATTTGCAGTAAATGTTTCAGGATTCAGGATTCCAAAGTAATGAATAGGAAAAAACGAAGTTTTAATTCTGAAATGAATCTGTGATACATGTAGGGTCAAAAGTTTTTGGTAGAAAAAAGCAACAAAAATACATGAAATGATTAAAAAATTAAAAGTTCTTTCCAAACCTGTCTATTCGATATATGAATTAATCTCAATAGATTGGCAAAACTTCATATCAATGCCAGGAACCTTCCCTTCAAATCAATCTTCAGGCATAACTTCTCATAATGCAAATTATATACCTCATACATAGATTCTTATTCACTGATTGGTCAAAACTATATCACATGACACGGCGCATTTCGATCTATCATTGCGTCAGAGGGTTTTGGCATTCTATCAATTGACCTAAGGTCAAATGATAGAACGCCAAAACCCTGTGATAGAACGCGTAACCCCTCCGCGACTTTTGCACACACATGCGTACACAAAATTTGGTTAAGGTTTGGCTTTTTGTGTACGCTTTCTGTGTTCAGGTTTTAAGAGCGCTTTCGCGAGTTGCTAGGCTACGTGAGTGCGTTCAATATACGCGCAGCGCGTAAGAATTCAACATGGCGAGTGACTTAGCAACTGAATCAGTAAAAAAGATGAGGTATATAAAACAAATATGGACTGCTCTGTAATCGGATGGTGGTGGAAATTATCACTCCCTCGGAGGTGTTCATACCGGCCCTTCTATCACCCCCTCGGCTTCGCCTCGGAGATGATAGAAGGGCTGGTATGAACACCACCTTGGGAGTGATAATTTCCACCATCATCCTCATGAGCAGTCAATATTTGTATACTATCATCTATACTATCAGGTACACAAACATCTAACAGCAAAAATGATAGAAAGAAATGAAAAAAACCACCGAATGCAAAAAGCCTACCAAAGACAAGCCACTATAGCAAGACAGTTTACTTGAAGGAGGGCTATACTACACAACGATACTCTACAGCACAATCGCAAAATTGTCACACTGCTTTTTGGACCACAAACATGCACGTTCCCCCTGGTACAATAAATGCATCAAGCGAATCAGGCTTATTTCTTTTGCAGCAGGTATGTTCACACTGCCTCCTGTCCACTTCACTTAAAAGTATCGAGAACTGTAATAGGGTGAACAGACCTCACATTAAGCATGGCAGTGAACTTGCTTAATTGTGATAATGTGATTTTGTTTGTTTTGAATTCCTTACTACATTTTGATTAATTCCTCATACTACAGTCTTAAATTTTCCTTTCAATTTTGATAGCAGACCAGGGGAGGGTTTCATCAAGCATTTTGTCAGTGATTTTTATCCGACAACTGTTATAAGCTACTGAAATCCTTGCATCTGATTGGCTGAGAGGAAATTTGTCAGTAAAAATCACTGACAAAACGCTTGATGAAACGCTCCCCAGGGCATCTAAACCTCGCAGTCATTAGACAAGGGCTTGATGTTGAGAGAATAATAACAAATGGTAGTTTTGGTTAGTAATATAAAGTAATAAAGATGTCTATGAAATATGAACCTTAGACTGGTTCCCTATCAAGTAAAATAAACTTCATCACTGTACATAATGATGAAGCTGTTATTTCAGTGTTATTAATTCATACAAAGTGTTATGAAATGATATTAAATGATATAACATAATGTGAAGTGATGGATATCAGAATATATTGTATACATATAAAATGTATACATAATATTGTTTTTAATGATATAGGTGCCAAAAAAGATTAAAATGCTATCCTTTTTGTGTAAAGCCCAATATAGCCTGATAGCATCAATTGTTACCACTGATAGGCCTCGGAGTGCCCCGTGATCCCGACTGACTTGTTTTCCTAATATTCTTGGTCTCTCCTGCCTGGAGCTCGTAGCCGAAGAGGTTCGCTAGCGCACTCTCGTCCGGAGCTGGGATTGGGTAACGTCCGATGGCCATCTCCACTAATGACAGACCGAGACTCCAAATGTCAGACTGTACTGTGTAGTGTGTTCCTTGAAGTCTCTCAGGCTGCGATTGTAAGGAGATAGGGAATAATTACTGAGAGGTTAAAGACTGAGTTCTGGTCATGCGATTACAATTTGAAAGAAACCTTCTCAAAAGCAAGTGGAAAAGGTTGATCATGTCTACATAAAAACTGGTGTGTATTGTGAGGTTTTGGAATCATGACCCATTCCTTCTGAAAAGCAAATGCACTGCACACAGAAATGGGTTTATGGGACTGCACACACAATGTGGACGAATGTTCGGCCTGAACATTTCAGCCATTTCTCGCAATAACATTTCGAATATGAGGGCATTTAAGGAAAAATCCTTTTCAAGGGACGTTTCTACTATGATATTCTTCCAAACTGGCAAAAAAAGAATGAGAAAGCTCACAAATTATTTTTCACCTTTCCCAGAACTCGACCTTCTCTTTAAGCACACAGCGTATTAGCAAATGAGTAAAAATTAAACAGGGAGACTGCCCATCCACATGACATCAAGCCACCCATAATATATGGAGAAGAAAGAACAATTTGCCCTAGGTACAGTGTACTAAGGTGGACAGTCCAATTGGTCCCATGTATAATCCACTGGACCCGCATCTCACTGATCAAATGAAAACCCTAATATCTCAACTCTTTGACTATTTTAAGAGGTCCAAAAATACCCTGATTTATCAGGCAGTCTCAACTATATATTCATGTCTAAATCACAAAATTACGACAATACATACCGACATGTATGACCTTGTTCCAACGAATGAATTTGCCATGGAGTCGATAAGCTGACCGCTCACACCGAAATCACACAGCTTGATCTCCCCTCGTGAGTTGACCAGTATGTTTGATGGTTTCACATCTGAAAAACACACAAACAGAATAAACAGAAAATTTTATTTAAAAAATGACTCTCTCATTAGTCACTGGAGAAAGTTACACTGTAGGCCAAAGGCAGAAAATTTGACATATCGTCTGTTTGGAGCCAGAAGGGAATTAACTCACATCTTCTGTAGAGATAACGCCCTTCTGGCTCCAAAGAGACAATATATTTATGCATGTATGTATGTATGCATGTATTCACAAAGGTAATAATAATATCCTTAAATTTAATCAGTACATTGACAGTTTTATTCAACATAAGAATTACCTGCAGTATAATCAGATGGGAGTTTATTACCTATAATTCTATTTGTGTAGCTTTCATGGCTGAAATAGTTAGCAGAATGCATTAAAAACCAAGAAAATTATAACTGAGCTCTATGTAAGTGAACTCCATTTTTTTTTTGTATCCAATAACATATTGCAACTAAGTGAAATAGCCTATTGACTGTAAAATATTGAAAAGATTAAAAGCTCTCCAGGATCTTTTGCTAAATGTAGTAATAGTTACCATCAGTGAAAGCTTTGACCCTGGTACTTAATTTTGTGCTGTGAAAGAAACTACTGTTCGAAGTAGCCTTGCTTTCATTCGTAAAAAGCGTTTTCCACTGGCCGTCAAAATTGCCCTCAACCCCATGCCAGAAAGGCATCAACTCTTAAAGAAAGTTAATGCCCTTCTGACTCAAAGTCTTAGCAAACATAATGGAAATATTTGGAGAATATGTAAACTACTGGTCTACAGTTAAAGTCTCATTTACACATGACAGACACTGTAGCAAACTGCCTGAAAAATACATATATGCCATGGTGAAACAAAATGACAAACATGTTACTATACTATGCTTCACGTTTATGTATCATATAACACACATATTTTTAGAGACTATACTTTATAGAGGCATACGTTACGCTCACTCGCTATTCATGGTATTTTACTGTTTCCTTAATGGGTGGTTTACCACATAATGTGTTAACGAGGCTATTCAGTAGTTCAGACTATGTCAAACGCATTCATAACTCATCTCCAAAAGGTGACAGAAAAATATTCATCTTGACAGGGAAAAGGCTGGAATTCAGGCTAATGCTCGGAGCCTGAGACTTTCCAGATTGGTAGGCTTTTGAAGTATTTGTCGGAACTGGGTGACATTCAGTCAAAAGGCCAATTGTGAATAACCTACTTTCCTCACAATAAATCTCTTACAAGCTGTCTGGTCATGTTACACTGATGTGAATAACCCACGACCATTTTCTACATCAACATGAAATATAACAAGCAATTTTCCTCTTCTTGATGTTGGTTTAGCTTGCTCTACAAAACTCATTAGAGAGCATACATGTACCGAGGGGGGGGGGGGGGTGTTTTGGGTGTTCAAACACCCCCCCCCCCTTTGGGGTTATTTGATGTTAAAACACCCCCATTTCAAATTGCTGATAACCTTTTTTTTTCTTTTTTTTTTGCTTGTCCGATAATTTTTAAGGAAAAAGACACCCCAAGAATGCTGATAAACTTTTTTTTTTTGCTTGTCAGAGAATTTTGGGGTAAAAAACACCCCCCCCCTTAAAAAATCCTGGGTACGCTACTGATAGAAAGTACTGCAGTATTAAATAAGTATGAATGAAAAAAATCTGTAGAAGGTATATTTAAAGGAAGAAAGAAGAAAAAAAAAATAACAATTTACCTTGAAATGGCTAAATATGTTCCTTAAACACAATTATTTATTTATGTAGCAAGACTTCTATTCAAAGGTTTATTAGTGCAGATCCATTGCAACATAATTCATGGAATACAGAACAAGAATCATGCTGCTTTAAAAGGAGGTGCTTAATGAAATTTTTTTCTGAGTGAGAACTGAAATTGATAATATTGTGCATAAATATATCTTAGAATGCTTGAAAGCTGATCAGAAAATTTAAAGCAAATCTGTTATCATTCAGTGCATTCAAGCGAATTTTAACTTTTTCAATCCTGATGTTAAATTTTGTATAAATGGAGACCCATTCAGATGTGTGTTAAGAGAAAAACATGTCATATTGAATGAATTAAAGGAAAGGTTGAATTCTGGGAAAGGTGAAAAATAATTTCTGAGCTTTCTCATTCCTTTTATGTCAGTTTGGAAGACCATCTCAGTAGAAATGTCCCCAGAAAAGGATTTCTCTTCGAATGCCCTTATATTCAAAATATGATGAAAAACAGCTGAAGTGTTAGGGCCAAACATTCATGCCACATCTGTGTGCAGTCCCATATATCCATTCCTGTGTGCAGTGCATGTGCTTTTGAGCGAGTTTGGGTTGATTTCTTATCATTTTGAGGATTCCAAAACTTCACAGTATATACACCAATCCTTATTTAGACATGATCAACCTTTCCCAATTGCTTCCAGACAGTTTCTTTCACAGTCTAATCGCATGACCAGTACTCAACTTTGTCTTTAAGGCTGTTGCAAGTGCCTGCTATGAAAACGAAACCGTCTTCAAAGCGGTTACAACCGCCCAACAAGAACACTTTTGGTTTCTCATCCCTCCTCATCCCATCGTCTCTCTTAAGATTCCATTATCCTTTTTTTGAAGAAAAATGTCAAGCTCATTCAGGAAGGAAATGAGAAGCGGGACAAGAGAATACGCCCACACTATTGGGACAAGCACTACTCTCTAGTGTGTCTGCATCAAAGTTCAATCTAAAACCATTTATGCGGTAAAGCTGTCTTCCAGGAAATGCATTTCTAGAACCATCTGCAGAGAACAAAAATGGGTGACAACTCATTTTGTCTATTTGTAGGCAGAAATTGTAAAGTTACTAGGGCGTTAATGGATTTTTTAAAAATCAGTGCCTTTCATAGATCAAATATACCTTGTATAATGCCCTTCTGACTAACAGTGAAATAAGGCAAAAGTATAACTTCCCTACAGCTACACGTTTTCAATAAATGTATGTTCTAGATAAATAACGTTTACAACAAAATCTTATTTCATTGACATAAAAAAGTGAGAACATGATAAACAACTATTGAAAATTCAATTCAATACAAACTTAGGTACCACTAGTAAATACAATTAGCTTTCCAAACTACTCTTAGCCTAAATATATTAAACACCAAGTGAAATTGCTGAAATGTATTATAATGGTATGACAGTTGATAATATCTTATTTAATTTGATAGTCTGCTCATTAAAATACGATCATAGATGACTGAGCACTTGCCATTTTTTATAGAGAATGTCAAAATCATTTTTTGCCCAACTTTGGGCTGTATGATATTCAGGAGATACATGTACTTTCATTTTTGGGAGTGCATTCAACTGGAATGGAGACCATTCAACCCTGACCATCGATTTCACTCAAAACTTGGGTAGTGGCAAATTTGACATGAATCAGGGAAAATGTTACTGTTCAGCTGTCCAATGTCGGATTTTACTGATAAGGTGCCAAATTAAAGAAAACAAGATTATAATGTGAATATCTTTGATTAAATCTATATGTACTGATCGCCATGATATTTAGGGTTGAATCTGGGTTTCCTTTTTATTGACTCACACTGTATATCCACTGCAGAAAAATCCCTTCAAGTCTTTCAATGAAATTTACATACAGCTCACAACCACTGGTTTTTATTAATCTCTGTTTACTTTTATTAGCCTGCTTGTTTCAAGTCAACAAGTGATAATATCCCTCTTGATGGATGCACAAAACCCTTTCCCCTTTATTCATATTTGGAGTGTAAATAAATCTCGTCATTCTATTGACTTGGCATGGTGTCAGGAAGCATATTCCAGTCAAATTTCTCTGAATTCAAAATGTCAGCAGGATGAAGAAGTTGGTAATGTGACTGTGGCTTTGTTTCATCTTGTAAAAGTATGAGGTGTGAAAAAGTTGAAACTTTTCCTCACTAATATTTCAAAAGTTGAAACTCTTACCACCCTAAAGTTTGCATGAGTATTGTTAAGTTAAAGAATGTCAAATTTATTTAAGTGACTGTTCGAGTAAGTTTTATATTTCCTTCAAATTATGATTTTTTGACTAATGCTTTTCATTTAAAAAAAAAT
Source organism: Heliocidaris tuberculata (assembly GCA_025618425.1). Classification (NCBI taxonomy): domain Eukaryota; kingdom Metazoa; phylum Echinodermata; class Echinoidea; order Camarodonta; family Echinometridae; genus Heliocidaris; species Heliocidaris tuberculata. The sequence continues at coordinate 37,985,491 of CM046839.1, read as the reverse complement.
AGACTTTCACTTTTTGACTGACCAAGGCTATAAAACCTGTATGTATTAGTATTAAAATAACGTGATGATTATTGAATCATATCATGGGCACAAGTTCAACGTCTACTTAAACTCGACATATTTTTGCTGATTATGACTGGCTCACTATTCCACATGCTTACCAGATATCTGCTCAACATAAATGTGTTCCAGTATTATAATTAAGCCTGCTTCATACATCAAAGTGCCTAAAAATATATGCTGTGGCAAAATATAATGACTAAAAACATAAAGCACTTCACATTTCTATTTAACCCTTTCAGGACAGGAATTATTAAAGGACTAAATTGATCACATTTTGTTCTTCAAATTGGCAACAATAATATTTTTCTTTTAGAGCTACATGGTTCAAATAAGGTGTAATGTCTTTGAAAACAATATACATGGTTAGAAATTTGTTGAATAGTTGAAAGAAATTGCCAATTTTGATGAAAAACAATGATTTTAAACCTCTCAATGTGTTGCCAATTTAAGGATTTTAAAGCTTATTTTTGTTTTAAAAATTCCTGGCATCAAACGCAATATGGTCATGCAACAAAAATGGACATTGTGTGTGCAGAAATTTTTGCTCTTTCTACTCATGCATCTGGTATATTTTTTAGAGCTCTGAATCAAAAGTTATTGAGCAAAACCACGAAATGTGGTCAATTGTCTTGAAAGGGTTAACACACACACACACATACATGTACATGTGGATAAGTAAGCAGTATGTCTTCTGCCCTTTGTTGGGCTCAGCAACCTTTTCTCACCCCACTTGTCATTCATTCACGTAAAATAGATTTGATTTTATTAGGACAGTGTTTCTTTTCATTCCATTTTAATATAGTATCCCTTTCGAGACAATACCAGATGCATGAGTAGAAAGAGCAAAAATTTCTGCCCACACTACATGTATGTCCATTTTTAATGCATGACCATTTACGTTTGATGCCAGGAATTTTAAAAACGAGAATAAGCTTTGAAATCCTAAAACTGGCAACACATTGAGAAGTTGAAAATCATTGTTCTTTCCATCAAAATAGGTAATTTTTTCAACTTTTCGACAAAATTCCTAACCATGTATATTGTTCTAAAAGAAATTAAACCTTATTAGAAGTATGTAGCACTAAAAAAAATAAATTATTATTGCCGATTTGATTTAGCCCTTGAATAATTCCTGTCCTGAAAGGGGTATCTTGTGTGAATGAGGCATCAGAAAGGAGGAAAGAGGAAGGTGAAGAAGCAATTTGGAGATGGTGTTCCACCTGTTTCGGCTCTAGTAGCTGCTGAAACTCACACAGTTACATTATTGAGTAGATGGTGGTGAAAGTTTGAGGTGTGATAGAGCTGAAATCAGGTCTATGGAATAAAAAAAAGTTTGCAATGTGTTGCACATCATTCAGAGGAGAAATATGTTTTGTTGAGAATCATGAACGTTGGGAAGGAAGAAACTAAAATTTGTCAATGTCTTAAGAAGTTCCTTAACTTACCAAATTAATCTATCCATAATACAAAATAAGATCAACTGCACAATTTGCACATGTAGCTTATCTTAATTACTGGGAGTAATTAAGACATGCTGCAAAGCAAAATTCTTTCTTACCAAATTCATCTTCATACACTAAATATACCATCACTTAAAAGAACTTTTATCAAATCGCAAACTATCACCAATGACTATACATGAACTGGGAAACAATAAAAATGGTGGGGGGGGGGAGGCTAATGACAATTTTATAAATTGAAAGTTTAGTTATTCAAAAAATAATCTATCATAGAGGATTAGACCTTTAGAATAATAAACTCTTTAAGTTTTTAGTACCGGTACATGTTGTTCATTAAAATGTAAAAATGTTTAAATAACTGTTTATTTCATATACTTAAAGTCATGGATACAGTGTAATTAAAGACTACCGAAAATGCAAATATGAGAGCCCTGGATAACAGACACCTTATTTTGAAATATTGTCTGTTACTCTGCATCGGTTAGAGATAAATGTACCTGGTCATGTGTCATGAGTTGGTCCTCTTTTGTGTTACAAAGTGATTCTAGCTTCTGTGACGCATTTTTAACTTTAAAATCCTGTGTATCTCCTTAACCCTTTCAGGACAGGAATTATTTCACGTTTTGTTCTTCAATTGGCAACAATGATATTTTTCTTTTAGTGCTACATGGTTCTAATAAAGTGTAATGTCTATGAAAGCTTTGTCGAAAAGTCGAAAAATTTGTAAATTTTGACAAAAAATCAATAATTTTGAACCTCTCAATGTGTTGCCAATTTAAGAATTTTAAGGCTTATTCCTTTTTAAAATTCCTGGCATCAAACACAATATAGTCATGCAACAAAAATGGACACAGTGTGTGCACAAATTTTTGCTCTTTCTACTCGTGCATCTGGTTAATTTTTTTAGGGCTCTGAACCAATAATTATTGAGCCAAGCCACAAAATGTGGTTAATCGTCTCGAAAAGGTTAACAACCTACATTTGTATGCCAGGAAAAGAATACATTTCCTGATAGGAATTCACACAAGGAATCTAAATATGCACTCAAAAATGACATAAGGTGTAAGATAAAAGAGTACCATGGACTTGAACATGATTTTTTTGGGGGGATATGTTTTGTTATATTGTTTTCATCTTAACTTTTTCTTAGGCACTCATATGGTGATAAAAATGTTATATTCTTGGAAAATTGATTCAGATCCTTACAATAATATACCGGGATACATGTTACTGTCTCGGGTTTATGATTGTGTAAAAATGAAAAATTGACCGAAACTTATGAAAAATTCAACAATTTTCAAGAGTCATTGTGTGAAGTTTTTATTTCATTTGTTATTGCATGCATATGGCCAAATGTACTTTTCAATAATAAGACACTAAAGACAGTAAAGAAGAGTAAGAAAGCTTTAAATTTGGTACCAAATTTGTACCCATATGCCAAGTTTTGACAAAAGCAATATTTTCCCCAAGTAGCTAAAAAACAAACAAAACCCATTGACATTTTGCCACTTTTAAAAGTAACTCAAAAGCTATAACTCTTCTCAAACTGAGGTTTTCACATTGTAAAGCTGAAGGATATCAAGTTACTTGGAATAAGTTTTATGAAATTTTCTTCATCAATATTCTCATAATAATGTTTTAATTGTCAAATTAGATTTTCATTTTTGAAAACTCAAGGCCACAAGTCTATGTGTATCAGTAATTAATCCAGGACACAACAATACCATTGTGTCACACCTGTCAATTCTCCCAAACTTTTGCTGTCCAGTGTCATTAATGATTCGTGACTCTGGGTAAAAAGAGATCGCTGGAATTCCAACTACAATGCACAAGAACAATTGTTGTGCTCTGAATTAATTACTGATATACATGGATTTTGTCGCCTTGGTTTTTCTAAAACAGAAAAACTAATTAAACATTCAGAACATTGTTTTAGAATAGTATTTAAAAAACCATCATGTACTTACTCCAAATAAATTTGGCAACCTCTAACCTTACAATATGAAAACCTCAGTCTGATACAATTTATAACTTTAAAGTTATCAATGATCAAAAGTATCAATTTTTTTAAAACCTAGTGCTTGGCATTGCTTGCAGTGCCACTTTTGAACTGATATTCCTGGTATTTCAGTTTCATACACTACATTTGCTCAGCCAACCTTACTTTTCAATCACAAGAAAATAAAGTTGAGTATGCAAGTTTCAATTTGATACCAAATTTGTAGTCATTTGCCAGATTTTGACAAAGACATAAACATTTTCCAAAATATTACATGTGAATTTTGCTGTTGACTTTGTACAGGAGGCGCTGCTTCCGGCACCACCCCTGGTGTTCTAACTTTTAATAGAATGTTATAACTCCAATTCTATACATCCTACGTCAATGGAACTTTGCAAGCAAATTGCATAGTAATAGACCTTCAAAATGATACCAAATTTGTTGAAATAGCTTTTATGGTTTTGAAAAAAAAATTCAACAATATTTCCACACGAAATAAAAAGGTGTAACAGCACCACCCTTTTTTTGGGAGCAGTTCATGACAAAAGACCACCTGTATAGTTCCATGCAGTCCATACTGTTGCATAGCAAGAAACGATATTTCAAACGATCAAATTTCTCACGCCTGAACGGGCTGGAAGTTGACACAACGGAATCATCCTGCTCAGCCTTTGGTTAAGCGAAGCAGTAAATTACTCTGATGCTATTAACAGGTAGCTACCTTCCTCAACTGGCTTATCAGAGATGTCAAAGGCCACAGGGATCTATTTCTGTCATTGATTGATTTTATAATGAAACAGTCGATGCATACTGTTCGCTCATGTATTCAGCACATGAGTAAATGTGAGGCAATGTCAGGACTGCTCAATGCTGCATTTGCATACTGGTATATATAATGGATAAATGAAAAGTATTGATGTACTGTATACAACATAAATTCTCCGGACATAAATTTTTGCGAATAGGACTACCCAGACTATTTCGCGAGTGGTGGAATTCACGATCGGGAAATTCTCAAATCTACAAACAGCAAGGATGATGTACTTTCGCAAAGCGAAGTGGTGAATTTCTGACCAGGAGACAACAAATTCAACTGACTCCTTATGTTCGCAATATTTTAGTATGTTGTTAAATTTGCGACCCTCTCGCGAAATTCGCGAAAATAAAACCCCCGCAGGATATATGCCGTATACAGTATTAGACAAATTTTGTCAAAATAAACATTAACCATTCTTACATTTTAAATGTTAAGCCCATCCTGAACGGGCATATGAAATGTAGGACAACACTGAAGGCCAAACATCTGTTGCAGAATGCTGGTCTTTCCTTTTGGTTTTAGATTCCTCCTCAAATTTTTATTTTTTTGAAATCTTAGACACAACTCACAGATGGTTATTCGGTAAAACAACAGTGATTACTGTTCTCAGAGGCATCTTCAGGGCGAACAAAAGAACTTATTTTTCAAAGGCTAAACTTGAAATGTCATGTACGGTAATATGTCATTTTAAGAGGATCCAGTTCATATACAGTTAACAAATCCCTAAAAGTACATTTACTTGAAACTCTTACAAGAGCTAAACAAACAAAGGAAACAGGAGACTTTGGATCTACATATTAAGTCTGGAGGGGGGGGGGGGGCACTGGGGGCACAATTATCTCTTTAAATCTCTAAAGAAAAAAAAAATGTTTTGTTGGGACAATACTTATGGGGAAATTTTGCTCCAACCCCCTTCATCCCCTAAATTTTCACTTTTGTCATTCATTGATAATTTTGACTTTCATATGATTTTCAAACATTTGCCCTCAAATCTCTTTTTTTTTCTACCTTCACTTAAAATATCTTGCTGGATTTCCCTGCAAATAGTGCACTACCTGTACTGGTACATTAGGTCCCCTACTAAATTTCAAACCATCTCCAAACTACATACCAACATTTACCCTTTAGACCCATTATACATTGTACTTGTAAAAAATACTAAGTTAAACATATATTTTAAGCAAATTTCTTTAAAATGAGAGAAAAAAAATTAAAGTAAACATACTTGACGACTCTTCCACCGGTGAATTCTGCATCATTACACAAGAGACCCGTGGGTGGCACTTGACTTTACACTAAAACATGCAGAATGGCCTTAGAAGTGGAGATTATGAATGAACAGTCTCTGAGCGGGGGAGGTACACACGTACCTACTGGTAGTACTCCACATCATTGAGGAATGTTGTGAGAAAGATTACGATCCAACTCATCTTTGTGAGGCAATGTTTGAAGATGTGTGGGCGATTCCATGTATGTACCAAGGACATGCTACCTTACGTTAGTGCTGGTATCGACACGCCTGATGTCGCCACTATGGCGACAAAGTACTGGTTTTGGACTTTTCCGACATGTCGACACGCATGCTCCGATGGCGACATAAAATGGGTCTTTTTACATGTACCTCACCGTGGCGTCGTGCGTGCGTGCGTGATTTGTTTCACATGCGCATTAGAAGCGCGCGCGCGCGACACGATCGCTGCGACGACCGGTATACATTACGTACATGTACATGCCTAGATATGCGACACTAGCTGACTCGCACCGCATGACTTTCATTAATGCTTGATAAATTGGATCACACAAAACAAATTCTGGGGCAAATAGTTGACAGTGTGCATCTTTGAGAACTGTAAGTGAGTATGACTGCGAGTGTGAGCCCGTGAGGACATAGTGCATGTATTCCATGTAAAGCTCTTGTGAATTTGTGTCGGGTAACTCTGGTTTAATAGTGTACGGTCACTACGGGAGCGACCCGAGTTTAGACTTGTTTGACTCATGTCCAGATGTCGACACATGTCGACATCGGCGTTAATTTTATTGCGACATGGCGACATAGATTTTCTATGCCGATACCAGCACTACCTTACGTTGTACACATACATTACATGTACTAGTTAACAAGCACATGGCCAGATTGGCAATTTACTAGTATTGCCATTATTTTTACTCCAATATTTTTTTCTTGAAAAGTAAATGCCATGGAATGATACTGTGGCTCTACATATAGCTACACATTCATTTGAACATGAAAGGTTCATGTAAATCCCATTATTTTGTGTCAAAATATATTTTGTATGTAAATTTGTCACCCAAATATTTGTCAATTAATCTTGCATATATTTGTATATCATAGAGTGCTTCTCAAAAATTGTAAAGATTCAGGCAAAATGATTACCATTTTGTGAGTTAGGGTAAAAGAGAAGTTTGTTTCTCTTCATTTTCTTACTATTTCATTTTTTTTGGGGGGGGGGGGGGAGGGGGGATAGCAAGTGTACAAAAGTAGCAGTTCTCCAATCAAGAATTATCTTTAAAATATAAAAGGAGTCTCATTAATTAGTCTTTTCAGATTACATTTAAAATTTTAGTTTGTTTTCTTAGAATAAATTTGTCTCTGAGAAGAGGACCAAAATTATTCAGAATTGAGAGAATCAATGTTATTGTTAATATGTAGGAATGTTATTGTTCTATAGCAAAAACAAAACAAAACAAAAAGAGAGATATTTTCTTAAAACATAGTTATAACCTAAATATTCATTCTAGAGTGGCCATCTTTTTTCCTTATTCAATTCAGGTACATCCTGTCAAAATTAAACAACTTTATCTCTCCATCCTTTTCACTTTTACCAACATTTATAGTTCAGTTGTATCTTTAAACCAAACGTGGGTGGATACAAAATAAATATATAAAGTAAATGCCCTTAGCTCATTCGCTCCGCTTCTTTAAGAAATCTCCCACTCAAAAAAAAAAAAAAATCTGTTTCAGTTCAATGCTGATCTCATTGTCAGCAAATGCAAAAACTACCAGAATGACACACGCATCTACCAGCATATGTGCCATCCTGCATCTCGTCACAAGTACTACGTGAAGGTGTAGTTTGTCCGTGGGCTGATGAATTGAGAGGTTTACTGTTACAATAAGTATGGGTGGATTCCAATTTTTCATTTTTAATGACCTGTATTACATACCTGTGTTTGAATATTGAGACAGATGATATCATGGATTACCACCTACATACCATTCTCTTGCAATGAAGATGACTAAATGCACGTTTGCATTGCTCCCACTACTTTTACAATCAATCAAGATATTGTAGAACTTACATTATCATATAATGTTCAATTTAATTTTTCCTGGTAGATCTAGTTATTTAACTTAAAGTGTACCAATCACCTAAAGATAATTTGTGTACAGCTAGAATGTATAAAATCAACGTCAAAACACTTTACCTGGCCTTCTATGGGTTAACAGTTAAGTTCAGTTCCACGCGGGCCATTATTCTGTGCGAGCGCGTATGGGTGCGTCATCTAGTCTCCTCACAAGTCACCGTTTTGTTCATTGGGAGTGTATTTCAACTTGCAATATCTCTTTATAGCATGAACATTTTAAGCTCATAATTCAAATATAGTATAGTGACATGGAACCCCTCATATACAGAGCAAAATATTTTTTGGTGATTGGTACCCTTTAATCTTCATCACAATGAAAGGAATGTCATGAGTAATCACCTGTAATACCCATATTAAATCTGGGGGAGTCTGATTCAATGTTTCGAATGGAGGTCACTGCCAGTTTGAAATTTATAGTGGAAAACTTACAGGAAGCGATATGTTACACTTCAAATTTAATGTGTGGATATGTGCGTGGATGAAAATGTGTGAAAGAAACAGAACAGGAATGAAAGTGAAAGTATAATAGAAAGAGAGAGTATGAGAGGAAGAGAGAGACAGACAGACATAGGAGGGAAAGGGGGAGAGAGAGGGGGAGGGAGGGAGAGAGAGAGGGGGGAGAAAGAGAAATAGAGAGCAGAGAAGGAGAATTAGGGGATGAAAGAGCAAATTTTAAAAAAATTGAAAAGGGAGAATAAAGAACAAGACGGAAAGTATGTGAGGAAGAGGCAGCTAGAGAGACAAAGACGTAGGAAGGAAAGGGAGAGAGAGGGGGGAGAGAGGGGGGAGGGAGGGGGGAGAGGGGGGAGGGGAGGGGGGGGGAGAGGGGGGGGGGGGGGAGAAAGAGAAATAGAGAACAGAGAGAGAGCAGAGAAAGAGAATAAGGGGATGAAATGAAAGGAAAATTTTAAACAAAATTAAAAAGAAAGAGAATAAAGAACGAGACAGATGGGGAAAATAATAGAAAGAGGAAGAAGCAGAAAGAGATTGATGGAGTGAAGAAAGAGACTAACAAGAGAGTAACAAAAGCACAGAAAGAGGTAGAATAAATAACTAACAAAAAAATTAATATAATGCATACTCTGATAACAAGACACAAGGTAGAGTAGAGATTGTTGAAGATGGAAGGAAAAGAATGATGGATGGGAGAAAATAAGATATATCTGCCACATTATAAAAGTACATGTAGTTACAAACCCAAGTCAGATAAATGATGTCATTTCCTGATTTGTATTTTAATAATACAGAAAGAGAAGCAAAGGCTTCCCTTTTTCAGAGAAAATATTCAAAAAAAAACAAGAAGGTCATTCTTTGTATTTCCTCCTACTTGTAGGCCTTCTTCTTTCACACCTTTCAATGTTATTCCAGGTCTGTCTTTAGCTGTCCTTTCCGGAAAAAGAACAACAAGTGTGAATTTGCTTCTTGTTGAAAAAAAAACCCAACCAACTTCCATGCACAACACCGTACTATTCTGGTTATGCTTTGTTCTATCTGCATCAGTCCCACAAACAAAGTATGTGGGTGCAGAAATAACAACAACAAACAATCATAAAATGAGTAAAACTTTCCACTACATTAGTTTTTTATAGGTAGGACAATACACATGTATTGGTCTTTTGGTAACGACGGCAACAAAATATATGTATTGCCTTGTTCTTGCTGTACAATTGTGCACCTTTCTAAAAAGACCTCTACATCATTTAGACTTATGAAAATATTGCCATAGTGAAAAAAAAGATGATGTTAACAGTTTACTTTGTATTCCAAATTTCTCCTTGGTTTTTAAGTTCTAGTAATCTGGTTGTTCCTCTGATAATATGAGTTTCCAGTGAACTAATGGATTTAGGAAATCACCATTCATTCTACCGTTTAAGGCCACCGCACACCTTACGAGCAGTCTGCAATCAGATTTGTGAAATAGATCGCTATGGCATTAAATATTGGCATTTTATCCAAATGAAATCTACCATATTCAGGTTCTGAAAAGTAATAAGAATACTAAACATAGGGTTTTGGTGAGCTGTCAGCTTTCTATAGGGAATAAGGGCAAAATCAGTTTCAAATCATAGGCAGTTGTACGATTTTTGTGACGTCACTACGACTCGAAGCCGATTTGGCCATTCCACCGACTAGAAAACTCACCAATTAAAGGCCCTAAAATCGATTTTGCTATCTGTATGACTATTCAGACCCTCAGTCAAAAAATATTTTTCGTTTTTAAATGATTTGTCAAATGATATTACATTTTTTTTCTGAAATCGGATCGCAGACTGATGATAAGGTTTGCGGTGGCCTTTACTCTTATCAGTGTAAAAAATACTTTTCCGTTCACAGGGGCTCTTTTTGGATTTGGTAGAGTAAAAGTGTGATTTTTCTCACAGCAATTTTAAAGTATTTATTGTTTTTTCTAGAGCTCTTTTAGAGCTTACGAGAGGTAAGTCGCTCACTGCTCCTGTGTATTTTTTTTGCTGACTCTAATCAATGACAAATCTTAAGTAATAACTTATCCAAACCAGTAAAAACTAAGGGGTTGAATGAGGGCAATGTGCAACAACATGAAAACTCATTTATAAAAAAGCACTTATATCAAAAAGTGCCCCTTAAATAAAAATTTCTGACATTTACTTTAATGCAGGCATGTATAATCATTCAACATGATATACACACGTCCGGTTTAACTTTCAATGTGTACATCATCATCATTATCATCACTGTCGTTATCATCATGATCAAGCTCGTCATCATCATCATCATCATCATCATCATCATCATTATGCCATAATTGGCATCATCACCAACATCAAAACATAAATGATGATGATGACGACAAGCGAAAAAGGGCATATTCACAGGTGTCTCATATAAAAAATACATCTTCAGAAAGTAGTGAGAGTTCAGATTACAATGAGCACATTTTATATAAAAAATGAACTTATTTATTCAGCTTAACTCCACTCACTTACAATTCCCATGACTCTAGGAGTTTGTACAAGTCCCAAGTTTCTGAAATCCTTTCATTTTCACTCATGTATCCGAGGTGGAAATAGGCCAAGAATAAGATATAAAATCTTGGCCCTAAAAACAATCAAATTTCCATGATATCACTTACAATTCAGTGATATCCCACTGATAAAGTACGAAGCATATCAATGTCAAAAGAATGATGTTGTTGAGGCAGCGATTGTTCAAAATTTAGAATCAGATGGAAATACCAAAACATTCACACTTTGATTGTACAATCAATATTCAAGTATAATCATGCTTTGGGGGCATGATATTTCTCCAGTGAACTTTTAATTAATGATGCTCTGTAATGACCTAAAAATAAAAATCGCTTCTTTATTCAGGTCTGCAATTTTAGGAATACTCTAAGGATAATCTGTTTTTCTCAACCCACATCCAAGCAAATGTGATAAATTTTTTTTAAAGCAGGTCACCAACAGCAGGCCATGATACTACCTACATGATACCCAGCTTATTAGAATTGAACATCAATTTTACCCTTCGACTCCACTTTCAAGAGTTACCACAATGAATCAAAGCTAGAAACGAGGTTTTCGATTCAATTCTTTTCTTTTATGTATTACTGTATATACACCTGTGAAAGTATAGAAAATAATCCAACAAGGTTGCTTAACTTGCTCTGGAAAAGAAAGACTTCTTCTTTTTATGTTTGTTAAGTTATTTTGGCAGAATTTTGGCGGAATGTGAGCAAAACAAATTGAAATTGAAATTGATGGTTTGGATGGTTTGATGGTTTATTTTACCTGACTGCTAAGAAAGCATGGTATGCTTGTAAGTAAGCAACCACTGATTGATCATTTTCATCATTTTGGGGGGTGGTTATTTTTTGAATGTGTAATGACCCACAAAAGAGCTATTTTTCCTTAATAAAGTCATGCATCACTCACACCATGGACTTTAATTATTCTTCCTCTTTCATACAATGCAAGTCATGCATGTAAATGACTTGCATATTACTTACATGTACAAGATACTGGACATCATTTCACATCCTCCACAAATAATCATATAAATACTGAGCTCACCTCTGTGCATTATGTCATGGACGTCTCTTAAATAACTCAGTCCCTTCAAAACCTAGACAAATGAAGAAGAGGGGAACAAAAAATACATAATGTAACTTTTCGAAATTTGCAATTTGTAAAAAATATCATATTCTAGACTACTTCAACTGATGTGTTTCAACATGCTAGAACTACAGGTATTTACAAATCATTTTTGTACAACACTGGACCTCTGCTCTTGTTAACATAAATCAAATCTGTTCATTTATCCAATATTGGTGCATGCATATAGATATCTTTGGAAACTATTTCAAGTCACATTTGGAATATGAGGGCATTCATGTAACATTGCTACTATTTATGATATTCTTACAAATAATACTGTAGGTCTAAAAAGAATGGGAAAGCTTACAAATTATTGTTCACTTTTACCAGAAGTCAATATTCTGTTCTGTTTAAACAAACATATATAAAAGTTGTACTTACTGCAGCTGTGACCTTGCCGAGGATATTTTCTGGTATTCTGCCATTAGGTGCTGACTTCATAACCTGGTCTAAAGAACCACCATCCTGTCAAATAAACAAAAATCATTTACTGCAAAAATTAAACTTTTTGTAACTTGTTAAAGATGGCCACTTTCTTGGCTGAAACTTTCACAAAATTAGAATATTTCACACTTGTATTTAAATTCAATTCAAAGGGGAAGTCCACCTTGGTATTTAGTTGATAAAAAGAAGAAAAATGAGGTTAACACATTATTGAAAGTTTGAGCAAAATCCGACGAGAAATAAGAAAGTTATGAATAGTTGAATTTCTAATAAATCAAAAACACAAATTGGCAACTCGGTGATGTATCATGTGAGCTCCTCTCCATTGGGTCTGGACAAAAAATTTCATAAATTTTCATTTTCTTAATTGTCGATGAAGGAATAAAATTGTTTCATACAGATTAGGTGTAAAAACATTTATGTGCAATGATTATACCTAGATTGCTAGTATGATTACATATTTCCTTTAGAAAAATTGGAAATTTGTGGGGTTTTTTTTAGTACAGAGCAAATGAGAGAAGACCTCGAGAGATACGTCACGGAGTTGCCAATTTGTGATTGATTGATCAAAAATTTGTAACTTTCTTATTTCTATTTTCTAATTGGATTTAGCTCCGCTTGCATTGATCTGTTTCTTCAATTTTTTCTGCTTCTTTTAAAACCAACTTGATATCAGGGTGGACTTCCCCTTTAATTTAAATATTCATGGTAGAAACTTTTAGAGATCTCAATCACTCAAGGTCCCTGATGTCACTTACAGAAATCTATTCATAAAGAAACACAAGTGTGAAGCAGACTTTGCTTAAAGAGAAGGTTGAGTTTTGGGAAAGGTAAAAAAAAATTAATTTGTGAGCTTTCTTATTCTTTTTATGCTAGTTTGGAAGTTTATCATTGTACATAAAAGTCCCCTGAAAAGAATTGCTCTTCAAATGCCCTCACATTCAAAATATGACAAGAAACAGCTAAAATGTTAGGGCTGAAAATTTTTGCGTAGTCCCATATACACAGTTCTGTGTGCAAGTACATGTGACTCTCAGCCGGATTGAGTCAATTTCTACCATTTGGCAATTCCAAAACCTTACAGCATACACCAATTATCATGTGCTATATAATCAACCTTTCCCAATGGCTTTGAGACAGTTTTTTGACAATTCAATCTCATGACCAGAACTAAACTTTACCTTTAAATGTATGCCATCAAATGCTGCCACAGCAGGTAACTTTTCTAAAGATGGTTTATCACGTCATGTGTGAAGGAGGCTTAAGGTTTTGTCTACTCTTCATCACCAGACTCGACACATTTTTACATTGAAGGAGCTCGGGGGGTTATGTCTCATTGAGGCCTGTACATGACTTTCTGAAAAGCACCCCCAACGAGGATTTAAATAGAGAGGTTTTTGATACCCTATCCAGGGAAAACCCGTGAAAAATGTATGATTTTTAGATCCTTAACAGGGATTTTTGAGATCTTGCATAGTATTGCACATCCTATTCGAGGACTGGTTCTAGTTCGCCCTTTTTTTTTGCCAAAAAGGAAGAATGAGGTTTTCATTGAAAAAATAGAAAAGAACCTCTTTGGATTCCTTTTATTGTGTATTTTCAGATTTGCTGCTCCTGACCGGCTCCTGAATGTACTGTCAAATTTCCTACCCTTTTCAAGGATCTCTTCTCATCACTATCAGTAAATTTGATACTCTTTTTTCAGAATTTTCCTGTTTTTGATTCCCTACACGAGATCCCTGGGTTACCGTCTGGTGGTTAAAAAGCAATCTTTTTTACTTGTTTTCATGGTCGCGGATGCCGTAGAGACCTCAGTGAGACATAAACCCCCAGGAAAAAGAGGGGGGTGGGGGCCTGCAAGTCAGGGTACGTACCAGTAGGCAGTAATGGAATTTCAACCACTATACTAGATTCAGACAATTAAATGTCAAGGCTATGGCAATGCATCTTGGCTTGATTCAGAGTTGCAGACCAGTGAAAATGGACCCCCCCCCCCAAAAAAAAAATAATAATTTCACTACACAGAGAAAACACACATTAGTTGTGTAAACAGTAAACTAATATTACAGTGAACCCTGGAGTCAAACCATTAATTTAATGAGATACAGGCTTATCTGAACTAAATAGAAATACATTTCTGACCCTACATGTACATGTATTTATTACATCTACAGTACATTTACAATATCATTCCATGCATTACCTTGGGACTTTTGACTATAATAGGTCTATATGATACATTTTAATTTGACAAATGCACTTAAAGATATGTATTCACTATGAATTTTAATTTTTACATGGAAATAAATCAATGTGCTTGTCTGTTTTTTTATGGGAAGAGTTATTGCCGCTTACTGCACTTCGAGGATCTTTGCCTAAAGCCAAAGGTAATGTAGAGTTTTGGTAAGCCCTCAAAAACTTTTCATCAGATTTCTTGGGATTTTTGTTGATAAATAGTAAGATACAGGTACTAGCAATACTTAGATACTGTGAAGATTTCGCCTCCTAAAGTTTAGTATTAAACAAATGATAGGCAAAAAATAACTTATATACTGGGCCAGGCATGTAAACGCCAAACAACGGCAGCATGCACTATACACATACGTGTAAAACTACATGTACACACAGTGACACACGTGCCATCTCTGTGCGAAGCCCCAAGATTGTCGTGCCAGGAGCAGTTGGGATGGAAAGGTCCTAGCGTATGGCAGTGATCTGGCATTCCTTACAGATATTTACACTGAAATTCACAAGAAATCAATAATGGAATTCCAAATGATCTCTTGCAAACATCTTTTGATGCAAGGAGCACAACATATTTAACACGTTTCTTTCAAATTTTTCCTTTTGGTTATCAACACTGTACATGAGCTTTAACCCTTTCAGGACAGGGATTATTTAAGGGCTAAATTGATCACATTTTGTTCTTCAAATTGGCAACAATAATATTTTCCTTTTAGTGCTACATGGTTCTAATATGGTGTAATGTCTTTGAAAACAATATACATGATTAGAAATTTGTTGAATAGTTGAAAGAAATTGCCAATTTTGATGAAAAACAATGATTTTAAACCTCTCAATGTGTTGCCAATTTAAGGATCTCAGAGCTTATTCTTGTTTTTAAAATTCCTGGCATCAAATGCAATATGGTCATGCAATAAAAATGGACATAGTGTGTGCAGAAAATTTTGCTCTTTCTACTCGTGCATCTGGTATATTTTTTAGAGCTCTGGATCAAAAGTTATTGAGCCAAACCACAAAATGTGGTCAATTGTCTCGAAAGGGTTAATGTCCTTTCGAAGAAGAATCATAACTACAGTGTATCAATGATGTAATTTGATTTGAATAGTCCAAGAAGGGAAAGTGAATCTGTGCCAAAAATCCTGCATAATCACTTGTATTTTACAGGCGTCTGTGACAAGAATAATAAAAATTGGGGGATAGGAGCATAAAACATTCATTCTCTTTTTTAATTCAATATCTTTCTGAGCGAAACGTAGTCTAGAACTAATGATCACAAAGATTTGACTCTTTTCTCAACAGTTTTTTTGTTTGTTTGTTTTGTATTTCAGAGATAAGAATAATTCTTGTTAACTACATTTAGCTTTTGTAGTGAATAACTAGGCCTTCTAGAATTATCTTCCTGCATATAAGCAGGCCTACATGTATGTAATCAAACTATGTTCACTATTGAGTAATGCTTGTACATGTACTGTAGGTCATTTAGTATATATTGATAAATGATACATGTAGTACAATATAAATGATTTGACAGACATGTACATATGTCAGTAGGTTTACATGTACATGTATATATCCCTGGATCAATGAAAAACTTGTTCAATATCAACAACCAAAAGTACACACACATAAAGTATGCACATCAGTACATGTAGGGAGGTATATTACATGGCAATGCTACTGCTGTATGGTGAGTTTGTGTGTGGTTTCAATAGCCGTGCCTGGGATCGGAGTCGCAAGCAGGGTTAATAAACACACATCCAGGGTATTTCATTGAATGACAGGGCAGTCAGACTATTGGAAGCTAGCCCCTGTCCTGCTAGTACTAGTACATGGTGGGAACTCCATCCAGAATCTATCATAATCTGATGGCTTAATTGATGATATCAAACAGCTTTCTACTTTAATCTTATGCAAACATGTATGCTCATAATACGTATACAAGGCTACAGAGGCCGTAGTTTGGTTTTGTTCTTTTCATCACAGATGACATACTGTCATACTAAAAAAAAGATATGTAAGATGGAACTACATGTACATGTAGTAGTGAAGAAGCACTAACCAGGAAACTTGTACATTGTGACACTTTGAGGTTTGTAATTGTTGAAGCAATATCGTGAATACCTGTAAGTAGCATTTTCTTTCGACCTACATGCAGGCAATGTGAGAGCTGAGCGACTCCGACTCTACATGTACATTCAATTCCTGTAAAACCAGAAATGTTCGCAACATGAAACTTTCGTAAATTGTAAACGGCAGTCATTTTCACAGCAAACTTTTGCGATTTGCAAAAATTCAGTGTTATATGTCAATTATGATTCAATGATTTCACGGCATGAAAATTTTTGTGAAATCGAACAAGCCACAAATTTGTGAACATTAAATGAGCGTAAAATTTTATGGTTTTACAGTAGGACTTAAGTACATGTACAGTACCAGTCAGCATTCTTTGACTACCTTTTAACACGTACTTCCGGCCGAATCGGCCGCGTGTAATTCCTTTGTTAACATTCGAACAGTCGGCTTTCGGACCGACTCCGCACAGGCATCCGCGTATTCTGCCGTTTTTACATTCGGCAATTATGGCAACACAGGAAGCGGAATTTCACGTGTTAGGTATTTGCTACGCTACGATGTTCGCGCGCGCTAGTCACCTGGGGTCCCAGTCGCCCGGCCTGCGCGCGCTGCCCGAATGGCCGAGTGCGGGCCTGGTACGTACGGCTCCGCCGCTCCGGCCGGCCGTGACATGAGCTCAGCCAGCTCAAGCTCAGTGCATGAGCGGATTCATCTCTGCGGCGCGACCGTAAACACATGTGCGATTTTTAAAAATGAGTAGTTTATATTAATGCTGCTAGCTTGCTACATGTATTATTATTAGATATATGAATAGCAATTAAATAGAAGTCAGGGTCATTTAAGAAAAGTAATATAGCGTAATATAGTACTTATCTAGTAAGTTTCTTTTTGTCTTGAGTAGACCTTTATCGCCTTTTCAAGTACATTGTAGCAATGGCTCCTACATATACACATGCACTGCGCTAGCGCTGTGCATATGCTGCTGCTTCTGCACAAAATCAGAGTCGATCGTATCGCGATCGTCGATTATTTTCCTTTATAATCCAAATAAAATACACGTATATTCTGTTCCAAACGGGCCTGTCTGCATATTTTATTGGGCTTATGCGGTGTAAACGACTTTTTGAAATGAAAATAAAGAGATACATGTATATTTTATACCATTATAAAATGAAATGAAAAATGCAATTCGTTCGAATTTGACCTGACATTTTTTTTAGATCGAGGAACATGGGGTTCAATGATCTTT